>JAODAL010024179.1:0-30000 GCA_025379985.1 Phyllomedusa bahiana | reverse complement strand
ACATCATCTCCGACAAAGGACTTCCGATGGACCCACAGAAGTTCTCCTCTGTCCTACAATAGCCACAACCGGTCAGCCTACGGGCCATACAGCGCTTCTTAGGATTTGTCAATTACTACCGGAAGTTTATTCCACACTTCCCTACTGTGGTGGCATCGATGATGGTGCTTACCAAGAAGAATGGTAATCGCAAGTCCTGGCCACCTGAGGCAGAAGAGGCATTCTCCCATATGAAGTCGGCATTTGCCTCCCCACCTATCCTATATAGACCCAACCAAGAAAAGACATTCTTCCTCGAGGTTGACGCCTCATCTGTGGGTGCCGCTGCTGTCTTCACTCAGAAGACCTCCAAGGGCAAAACTATTACCTGCGGCTTCTTCTCTAAGACGTTCTCCTCTGCCGAGAGGAACTACACGATAGGAGATCATGAATTGCTGGCCATAAAATTTTCTTTGGAGGAATGGCGCCATCTTTTGTAGGGGGCTCGCCACCCTGTCAATATGTGCACTGACCACAAAAATCTCCTCTACCTCCAGACAGTGCAACGTTTGAACCCCCGGCAAGCCAGATGGTCCCTCTTTTTCTCCAGGTTTGACTTCCTGATTCACTTCCGGCCTGCAGCCAAGAACATCAAGGCCAATGCTCTCTCCTGGGCCTCAGAAGTTGCTGGTCTAAACTCTACTCCTCAGCATATCGTTGCCCCAGAACTGTTGATTACAGCCACCCCCACTGACCTTTAATGTGTCCCCCCAGAGAAAACGTTTGAGCCTCCTGGAAAGTCTTGAACTGGGGACATTGTTCTTTATTTGCTGGGCACCCCGGAGTGCAAAAATCTGGACCGTGATGTCAAAGATTTTGTTCTTTCCTGTACCACGTTTGCCCATGACAAGACTCCACGCCTCAAACCTGCAAGCCTTTTGCATCCTTTGCCCATTCCAGAATACCCATGGACACACGTAGCCATGGATTTTATTACTGACCTTCCAACCTCCTTGGGGGCATGTGTATGAGACTGGCTACATGAGGTCATGTGTATGGGACTGGCTACATGGGGGCATGTGTTTGGGACTGGCTACATGGGGGCATGTGTTTGGGACTGGCTACATGGGGGCATGTGTATGGGACTGGCTACTGGGGGCATGTGTATGGGACTGGCTACACGGGGATATGTATATATGTGACTGGCTACATGGGGGCATGTATATGTGACTATCTACAGGGGTGAAATATGTATAGATACATACACATTTATATGGGGCATGTGTATGTGACTACCTACAGGGGGCATATTTATATATCTATTGGAGACCTATATATCTACCTGTGTAAGGCTGTGTACAAGGGGGTATGTATATGGCACAACCTACAGGGGTCGTGTATATGTGACTATCTACAGGGGTGAAATATATATATATACATACACCCTTACAGGGGGCATGTGTATGTGACTACCTACAGGGGGCATATTTATATATCTATTGGAGACCTATATATCTACCTGTGTAAGGCTGTGTACAAGGGGGTATGTATATGGCACAACCTACAGGGGTCATGTATATGTGACTATCTACAGGGGTGAAATATATATATATATATACATACACACTTATAGGGGACATGTGTATGTGACTACCTACAGGGGGCATATTTATATATCTATTGGAGACCTATATATCTACCTGTGTAAGGCTTATATACCTATCTACCGACCGGGTACATTCAGACCTACATACAGGGAGATGATATACCTACTTACCTAAAGAGAGCCTTAGCTACGAGTGCCTTTATTTGTACCTACAAGGGCACTATATACTTACCCATATACCTAAAGGGGACCTATATACCTACCCACAGGCAGTCTATATAACTACCTACTAGGTCCTAAATTCCCACCTATTGTGGGAGGCTTATATACCTACCTACAGTGGGTATGGAAAGTATTCAGACCCCTTTAAATTGTTCACTCAGTTCATTGCAGCCATTTGGTAAGATCAAAACAGTTCTTTTTTTTTGCTCATTAATGTGCACTCTGCACCCCATCTTGAAAGGAAAAAAACAGAAATGTAGATATTTTTGCTAATTTATTAAACAAGAAAAACTGAAATACCACAAGTATTCAGACCCTTTGCTGTGACACTCATATTTAACTCACATGCTGTCCATTTCCTTCTAATCCTCCTTGAGATGGTTCTACTCCTTCATTGGAGTCTAGCTGTGTTTAATTAATCTGATTGGACTTGATTAGGAAAGGTACACACCTGTCTATATAAGACCGCACAGCTCACAGTGCATGTCAGAGCACATGAGAATCATGAGGTCTAAGGAACTGCCCAAGGAGCTCAGAGACAGAATTGTGGCAAAGCACAGATCTGGTTAAGGTTACAAAATAATTTCTGCAGCACTCAAGGTTCCTAAGAGCACAGAGGCCTCCATAATCCTTAAATGGAAGAAGTTTGGGACAACCACAACTCTTCCTCGACCTGGCCATCCAGCCAAACTAAGCAATTGTGGGAGAAGAGCCTTGGTGAGAGAGGTAAAGAAGAACCCCAAGATCACTGTGGCTGAGCTCCAGAGATGCAGTAGGGAGATGGGTGAAAGTTCCAAAAAGTCAACTATCACTGCAGCCCTCCACCAGCCGTGGCTTAATGGCAGAGTGTGCCGATGTAAGCTTCTCCTCAGTGCAAGACGTATGAAAGCCCGCATACAGTTTGCAAAAAAAACACATGACGGACTTCAGGACTATAAGAAATAAGATTCTCTGGTCTGATGAAACGAAGATTGAACTTTTTGTTGTTAATTCTAAGCGATATGTGTGGAAAAAAACAGACACTGCTCATCACCTGCCCAAGACAATTCCAACAGTGAAACATGGTGGTGGCAGCATCATGCTTTGGGGGTGTTTTTCAGCTGCAGGGACAGGACGACTAGTTGCAATTGAAGGAAAGATGAATGTGGCCAAGTACAGAGATATCCTGGATGAAAACCTCTTCTGGAGTGATCTGGACCTCAGACTGGGCCGAAAGTTCTTCTTTCAACAAGACAATGACCCTAAGCAAACAGCTAAAATAACAAAGCAGTGGCTTCAGAACAACTCTGTGACCATTCTTGACTGGCCCAGTCAGAGCCCTGACCTAAACCCAATTGAGTCTCTCTGGAGAGACTTGAAAATGGCTGTCCACTAACGTTCACCATCCAACCTGAGGGAACTGGCGAGGAG
This sequence comes from Phyllomedusa bahiana, assembly GCA_025379985.1. Classification (NCBI taxonomy): domain Eukaryota; kingdom Metazoa; phylum Chordata; class Amphibia; order Anura; family Hylidae; genus Phyllomedusa; species Phyllomedusa bahiana. The sequence goes on along the minus strand of JAODAL010024179.1, from coordinate 26,783 downwards.
CTGCAAGGGTGAATGACAGATGATCCCCAAATCCAGGTGTGAAAAACTTGTTGCATCATTCCCAAAAAGACTCATGGCTGTGCTAGCTCAAACGGGGGCCTCTAATGAATACTGAGCAAAGGGTCTGAATACTTAAGACAATGTGATATTTCAGTGTTTCTTGTTTAATAATTTTTTTTTCTTTCAAGATGGGGTGCAGAGTGTACATTAATGAGCAAAAAATTAACTTTTTTGATCTTATCAAATGGCTGCAATGAAACAAAGAGTGAAAAATGTAAAGGGGTCTGAATACTTTCCGTATCCACTGCATCTACCTAATGGGTGACCAAGATACCTACCTATTGGGAGACCTATAAATCTACTTATATACATGTTATACACTCACCGGCCACTTTATTAGGTACACCTGTCCAACTGCACGTTAACACTTAATTTCTAATCAGCCAATCACATGGCGGCAACTCAGTGCATTTAGGCATGTAGACATGGTCAAGACAATCTCCTGCAGTTCAAACCGAGCATCAGTATGGGGAAGAAAGGTGATTTGAGTGCCTTTGAACGTGGCATGGTTGTTGGTGCCAGAAGGGCTGGTCTGAGTATTTCAGAAACTGCTGATCTCCTGGGATTTTCACGCACAACCATCTCTAGGGTTTACAGAGAATGGTCCGAAAAAGAAAAAAACATCCAGTGAGCGGCAGTCCTGTGGGCGGAAATGCCTTGTTGATGCCAGAGGTCAAAGGAGAATGGGCAGACTGGTTCGAGTTGATAGAAAGGCAACAGTGACTCAAATAGCCACCCGTTACAACCAAGGTAGGCAGAAGAGCATCTCTGAACGCACAGTACGGCGAACTTTGAGGCAGATGGGCTACAGCAGCAGAAGACCACACCGGGTGCCACTCCTTTCAGCTAAGAACAGGAAACTGAGGCTCCAATTTGCCCAAGCTCATCGAAATTGGACAGTAGAAGATTGGAAAAAACGTTGCCTGGTCTGATGAGTCTCGATTTCTGCTGCGACATTCGGATGGCAGAGTCAGAATTTGGCGTCAACAACATGAAAGCATGGATCCATCCTGCCTTGTATCAACGGTTCAGGCTGGTGGTGGTGGTGTCATGGTGTGGGGAATATTTTCTTGGCACTCTTTGGGCCCCTTGGTACCAATTGAGCATCGTTGCAACACCTTGTGGAATCTATGCCACGAAGAATTGAGGCAGTTCTGAAGGCAAAACGGGGTCCAACCCGTTACTAGCATGGTGTACCTAATAAAGTGGCCGGTGAGTGTATACATGTATAATGCTAACTGACAGAGCTGACAATCAGTATGCAGTTATATAATAAACCCATAAATGACACAGTATGTACTTTATTGTGTTTTAGGTGCCTGTGATTCTCCATAAGCTCACCCCCGATAACCCCACCCCTTACTGGGCCGTGGAAACATTGTCTTGGATACAACTGGTCCCTGGTGAAAAAAAGGTTGGGGACTGCTGCCCTGACCAATCTAACTTCCATTTTATCAAAGTAGTACAATTGTCTTTTCTTCTAACCCATCCCTCCCTGTACCTCCCACTCAATCCTCACTCATTGCCTTTCCTGCTTTTCTGAATGCTGGATAAGCAATCCAGCATCCAGGAAAGCAGAATGGCACACAACCACTGTGACGCATGAAAGCCAAGCGATCCAGCATCCGGGTAAGCAAGTGGTATCCATCCTCTATAATAGGCTACCTATAAAAGTTGGGTGCCTGCTGTGGGGCATGGAACCCACCTTTCCCGGGCGCTGGATAGATGATCCAGCATCTGGTAAAGCAAGTAGAACTCATCCTTGACAGCAGACTACCAATAAACGTTGGGGATCCTGCTGTGGGGCATGTAACACAGTTTTTCTGAGCGCTGAGTAGGCGCACCAATCCTTCACAGCAGGCTACCGTCAAAGCTGGGTGCCTGCTGTGGGGAATATTTACCAACCCTTCCTGATTGGGCAGGAGGATTCTGCAAATGGTGATCCCCTCCAGCCACCCTCGAATGGTCGGTCAAACCACCTGCAGGCAAAAGGGTGTTGCCTAGCTTTACTGGATGCTAAATAGGCTATCCACTCAATGTATGTTTATATGTGTAATGTTTGTTTATTTACACGTTCCCTTTTGGACTACTTTGGATTCGGTGGACTAGGCTTGGTGTCAGCCAGTTGTGGTTTTTGTCACCCAAAGGCTGACACTAACCCTGTCTCACTGTTACCGCAGTACGCAACGCATCAGGGTCACTGGGAAGAGCCGGGTTTAGATCAGAACCTGACCCTCTAATTTGACTGTCCACTTCTGGAGCGGGCTTGGGATGGTATTTTTAGAATTTGAAGGAACTAAAATTGATGTTCCTTCCCATTCTGATCGTATTAGGCTGCCAATGTCAGTTTAACCTTAGCTGGTTATAAAAAAAAATTGGGTGCAAACCCATTTTATTTTTACAAAAAAAACTAATTATCGAAAATCTAAATGTAGGCATCAACTGTAATGATTACAGTGAATGCCCATTTTTTAAATCTCAATAAAAATAGAAAAAGGTGTGTTTTCCCACCCATTTTCCATAACTAGCCAAGGTAAAACCAACAGCTGAAGCCTGATACTATCAGAGTGTGAGGGGTCCACCAATAGTGGTCCCTTCCCACCCTAAAAATAGCATCCAGCAGCCACTACAGAAGCGGACCATCACATTACAGGGTCAGCTTCTGGGGCGGCTTCGGACTGTTACTTTTAGAATGAGAAGGGACCATTATTGATGGACCCTCACATTCTGATAGTATCAGGCTTCAGCTGTTGGTTTTACCTTGGCTGGTTATGAAAAATTGGGGGGGCATCCAACGTCGTTTTTTTTTTTAAATAATTATTAATCGATTAATAGCCATCCATTGTAATTATTACAGTGGATGGCTATTTTTGAAATCTTAGTAAATAAATATTTTTTGGAAGAATATAAATGACATGGTTCCCACGCCTTCCCGCAATTTTCAAAATCAGCCAAGGTAAAAATTACGCCTGAAGCCTCATTAAATCAGAATGGGAAGGTACACCAATATTAGTCAGTTCCCACCCTAAAAAATGCAGCCCACATACACCACTGAAGCAGACCATCACATTATAGGATCCTCTTCAGACTTTTACCTGGCTCTTCTCAATACTCTTCTTGCGTTGGGTACTTGGGTAATAGTGACATGAGTTTACAAATCCATCAGTAGCTGACAACAAGCCCCAGTGATAGTAATAGAGAGGCGTCTGTCATATCCTCCATTACTAAAAGTGTCATTTAAATGAGGAAAAACACCACAAAAAAGCAATAAGATTTATTTTTTAAATAAACACTGCTCGACAATACCCCTCGTTGAAAATTTCATACATAATCCTATGACTCTGACATAGTCTAAAGGGTAACCATGTATAACAAATGTTTAAATATAAAAAAAAAAAAAAAAAAAAAACTTTTAAAAATACAGTTCTAAACTCCATCTCCCATACTCACTCAAGATCATGCCTGCGGCTAATCTTCTTGGGTTACAGGGTACATAGTGCAAACTCCACAATATGATTCTGAGGGGTACCGACCATAGCAGCAACCCCGACTCCAGGGGAGATGGTCCTCTACCCCCCCCCCCCCTTACCCACCCAAGGATCTTGTGCCTGTAAACTGTGCTCTGTACACCACATATCTCTACCATTGTGTTATGCAACCTTGTGCCTACACTAAACACAACCCACACCTATCACCCCATAAACTCCCCACCACCTTCACTTATTATCCTATAGCGCCTTTACCACCTCTGCCTATTGCTCCATAGCCCCCTCACTTCCATGTACCACTCTCTAGAACCTCTATATATTATAACCTCCCCTCCTATCAAGTCATGTGTACAGAGTTTAGCAGAGGTAGAGAAGTCCATGAAAAATTTGAATTTTTAAATGTTTGTATGGTAAATTCACCATGGACCAGTCATGAGAAGTCATCATGGCGGTCTGGACAGGATAAAGAAGAAAAGGGAAAGAAAACAATTCTAGTCACAGAAGATATCTCTGGTTAGTCCCTAGATATAGCATGTGTACACTATTACCTACCACTATATTGTCTCTGCATGGTGGTAATATACAATTTGCATAGCCTCTGTACACAGGTATCTAACACTATATGTTCACTGTATGGGGATAGTATTCATGGTGGTGTAATGTTTTAGATTCAGGTACATGCTGAATAGGCTATACAACATCCCAAAAAAGCTTAATGACCACAAACCCCTAAATTAGCTTGTTTCATGAGCCATTACACATTTGGTTGTTGTGGGCATGAACATTTGTGAAGTGGCCAGTCTTGATATAAAGAGGGCTTGGTGTATACAAACTTTCAAGCCTAACTTTTATTTCAGATTGAAAATGGAATGTCTACCATCTATATGGGATAATTCTGCAAATAACTGACTTCTTAGATCAACGTGAAATGACGTGGTGATTTTCGCAAAGAATGAGCGGTATCCAGTTACGTATTGATTTACCTATTAGAATAACATATAGAATTTCTTAAAATGATTATGTTCTAAATTTTCTCTACTTCCTCTTTCTACTGGGCTTCCTCTGTGATCCTCTATTCTTTTCATTCTACACAGCCTTCATTGTATATCTTACCACATAGATTGTATTATCTTGCAAGCAGTGCCCTAACACTTGTATGAATGCAGATGTGCCAAATGTTTTTTATATCTTCCATTGAAAAACTGTGGTAGCCCTATTCCTTATGTGTATTCTATGCATCAAATATATGATCCAAAAATATTATATGCCATGCAATGCCTTCAAAAAGCCAGATTTATGAACCAACATACGACACATTCATGCATACTGTCCATTCTACATTCTTGTACATCTTTTTTTTTTTTTCAATCTGTAAATTGATTTTTAATACGTAATGTTAGGTTCTTGTCTACTTATACCCACTAGATTGTGAATTGCAGTGTAAAATGTTTGCACCAGATAATAGCAATTTTGTTAAAATTTATATAAATTTATATTTTACTGTAATATAAATTATTTTTTATCTGTATGTTAAAATTAAAATGTATAATTTATTGAAAAATTGTGAAATAAAATCTGTTATTTTAAACAACCTAATATTCTATGGTTTTCTGTACTAGTATTTAGGGGTAAAGGGAGAGAAGGGACAATCTCATATAGCACATTGCCTCTAATTATAAAAGTTCACAGAAGTGTCAGTTCGAATAACGTATTCACCACACTGCGACCTCACCTTTACATGGTTATTCAATCTTTTTAACATTTATTTTTAATTAATTGACGTTTTGTTTCAAAATACTCTTCACACACATTACAACTCAGTCCTTTACATGACCTCATACCCCTTCGCACACAGTGTGCATCATTTATTTAAAATGTCTAACAATAACACAGCATCTGTTATCTGTGTTATGTAAGCTGAATTCTGATTGGTTGCTATGAGCTTTGATTGGTTGCTATGAGCTCTGATTGGTTGCTGTGTAGTTGTGATAAATGAGGCCCAGTGTGTTATTTTACAGCATCCCAATCGGACAGTTGATATCTTGCACTGATCTCTGGTCTTTCATGGAATTATACAATTTCTAGTTTGATTGCTGTGCATCATTCTATGGTTGAAATTTTTTAATCCTTTATAGTTTGGCAGAGGTCAGGTCTATTCTATATTCCTCCCTTTATTTTATATTATTTTTATCCGTTTCTTTTTTTATTTTAATATTTATTAAATCATTTAATAGTCACGCAGAAGTTTTTGTAGTACGCTCATATTGATATTTCAGAACATTTTCCTTGGAAATCTGGTTGGCAAAGCACTTAGCTCTAATCAGAGACAGTTTTGCCGCATGTCACCACGCTCTCCCAGAATAATCAATGGTGTTTGAACAGGGGCATAACTACCGGGGCAGCAGACATAGCAGCTGACACAGGGTCCAGGCCCCGTGGCTACTGCTGCTGCTACCCTGGTAGTCGCACTCCTGCACCCGCCGGCAATGAACATAACAGTTCACTGCATGCGGGGCGGAGCTGCAGGACTGGTGTATCCTGCCTCTGAACACCTGGGCCCTCCACCCCGAGCGTTTAAAGTCAGGACTGCCCAGTCTTAGCAGAGTGGAGTGCCGTCGGCCTGATAGGCAGGCGTGGGCGGCGCGATGACATCACATCATCACGCCGCCCATACCAAGCACAGAGACCGGCTGGCCGGGAGCACCTCGCATCATGGGAGCATGGAGAGAGGTAAGTAAGCCATTTCTTTTTTTAGAGCCTGTCTAAGCTCTGCTATTGGGCCCTTATAGCTACCCAAAACCTGCCTGCCTACCTATATGGCCCCTATATCCTACCTGAACCCTGTTTGTCTACTTTTATGGCCCCTGTACCCTACCTAAAAGCCTTGGCCCCACCTATAGCCTACCTGTGTCCCACGTACTGCCTACTTAGCTACCTGGGGCCTACCTACAGCCTACCTATCTGCCTGGGGGCTGCCTTCCTAACTGGGGACTAACTACTACCTAACTACGGCCAATCTACATACCTGAGACCTGCCTACCTATCTAGAACCAATCTACCTACCTACCTGGGGCCAATGTACTGCCTGCCTACCTGCCTGGAGCCTACCAACCTACCTACCTAGGGACTACCAACCTATCTAATGGGGATCTTCCTGGTAATATGATTCGTAGGGATACATGCCATAGCTGAAACACAATCTGCAGAGGGTGGATCCTCTGTTCTTCCCCTCTCCTCTAGGAGAGGGTGTCTTAAAGCTAAGGCCTGTACCCGCTCTGCCACCTCTTGGAAGATATTTATGTCCAAATCTGCAGGGACTAGTTGTAGCCCGGAGAAGTCGTCATGGCGGTCTGGACCAGATGGAAAACAAAAGTGAAAGTCAAAGACTTGTCAGAGAAACGTCACCTGTGAGTCACAGGATGTAACTGGACTGTAATCACTTATATGTCTGCAGAGCCTGTGTTCACATATCTATAACTATATGGTCACTGTATGGTGGTAATATACAGTCTGCAGAGTCTGAGTACACTGGTGTCTACCGCTATATGGTCAATGTATGGTGATAATATACAGTCTGTAGGGCACATGTGTATACTGGTATCTACAACTATATGGTGGTAATATCAAGCTTTGTATACTGACCTTTATTCAGTAATAGTGTAGGGGTATTATTCAGTCAATATGTGGTGGTAATTTGTGGTCATGTTCTGACAGTATAATCAGGTCCATATGTAGTAGTGTCATTGGTAATGTTGGTCTGGGTATAGTGGATTTGTATAGTAGCAGTATGATGGTGAGGTATTCACTCCTTGTATTATCTAGTAACTGCATGACATCCCGGTAAATGTTCATGGTCGGGGCATCTAAAAGTTTCATTTGGGACCCAGGCCTCGTTACGAGCCTGTGTCTGACTTTTGGCAAACATTTTTAAAGGTGCTTTTAAATTATCTGGAGTTTTGTTTGTTAGTCGTCAGACAGCATTGATTAATCTGGGAGATTCTGTTGACATGTGTCGCTGCTGTCTCAGGTTAGAGCAGATTGCTTTGCCATCTAGCGAAATGCTCCGAAAGTTCACTGTGAACTTACTACAATAACTCTTTGGTGGCATTCTTAGATGTAATTTATAGGTATCTTCAAGTAATTTATAGGCTGTCATGGTAAAAGGTTATGTGTTTCAACGTTATAGCTTTACCTTTTTTCTACCTTTTTTTTTTTTTTTTTTTTTTTTTTTTTTTAAACCAAAAATAAAAAACATCAATTTCTTACAAAACAGACAAAAAGTATAATCTTTTTTTAAATAAATTAAAAACATTAAAATATTTCAAGAAGTTTTAATACGTAAATTCTGTATTTGTATTTTATTTTCTGATTCATAGACCAAAGGGAACAAACTTTTATCAAAAACCCCACCCTTCAAAAAGGTTGTTGCACCATGTTCCAAGAAAAACCCAATTTGATTATGCAGTTTTTTCCACAGACCCAAAAGGGGAAAAAAAAGGCTTTACACCCTGGCCATTTTTGAAAAATTTTTGCCCAGGGGAAAAAAATTTGTAGGGAAAAAAAAATATACATTTTCGTCTGTGCTCCAAACACTTTAACCAAATGCCAAAACCTACCTCAAAAGCAAAAAGATCATTCCAGAAGCGTTACCATCTTTATTTAATTCAAAAACATCCACACAAATCATCCAAACTTAGATAAATCTGAGGCCACGGAAAACCACCTATAAATTTTTTTTTAGATAATTAGGCAAATTTCCAATCCTCCATTTTCAGGGAAAAAAAAACATTGGGACAGTAATTAACAATAGTTTCTTACCCAAACGCCGACTTTGCTAAAAATCCTCCCCCCAATCTTTAATTTAACAAAATACGTATTTACATTGCCAAATGATGACTTCACCACCTAGTACCATATCAAAAACTTTTTGTCATTGTGACATAAAAATTATGGTGGAAAAAGAACCAACACGGAAATCCCTTTGGGGACTTAAAAGCTGATTTTTCACAATAAACGTTTTTTCCCCAAAAAAAAAATTTTTTACTACAAAAACAAGAAACCCCAGCAATAAAGAGTCGAGGAACTTTATGCCACATTATGAATGGTGGGAAAAAAAATAAAATAACAACGATTGTCAAAAAATGTACAAAAAAAGGCAGTATTTAAAGAGACTAAAAAAAATCCAATGAAATTTTGGTTAGGTCTACACCATCTTCCTTTTCTACAAAAAGTTTTTTCTGAAGCACAACATTTGACAGATAGAATTGGAGCCCTCTCCCACTAGTCTGAGCCCAAATTTTAAAAGGCATTTTATTGAAGAAAATTTTTTCCAAAAACCATCCCTTGGCCTTAAACATCACATCTCTCCCCCAAATTTTCACCACAGAACTTTATATGACCACAGCTATTTTTTTCCCCCGGTTTTTGGCATCTCCCCCCCAAAAAAAAACATCTCAAATCATTTTTTGGGTTTTTTTCAAAAAATTTCACCAATATGTACACCCAAAAAAAAATTTCAAAAACCAAAAGCATTTTGTACAAAATCAAAACTTAAAACCAAACCATAAAACCCCCAATGAACAGAAATACAAAACGAAGATTTCTAAATCCTAGATTAGAGATAAAGAGATGACAAGGATTTTTTGGAGCAGGGGAAAGGGTTTTGGCAAACTACCAACCCATAATCTCTTTTTAAAAGATTTGTATTCTGAATCCCCATTCCTACTAAGAAGAAAATTTATTGTTTTTAAATTATTTTAAAAGGAACTCATCTTTTGGGTTTCCATGCCAATATAAAAAATTGGGGGGTAAAACTAACAAAATACCCATTTTAAAAATACTAGCTATATCAAAAGGGTTCAATGTGTACAGGTCAAAACAAAAAAATAAGGGGTATCTCCAAGAATAGCAGACAATACATTGAAAACCCAGGGGGGGGAAAGTAAGAAAATCAAATTTTGGACTAAGAATTTTTTTTTTGTTGCCCAAAGCAAACCAATTTAACGCCCCGTTTTTATTTTTTCAAGCCGTCCGTCTTTCCCCTTGGGGAAGGGGGAGATTACCCCGGGCCCCACAAACTCACGGGCCCCTCAGGCAGCTGCCACCCTGCCCAGGGGAGTGAATAAACCCCGGGGTTGGGTTGGTCTGCCGCACTGCCCCCGTTGCACGTACTGCGCTTTACTCTTCCCCAACGCAGGCGGGCACTCAGCAGTCAGTCATTTGGGGAGGGTAGGGGGTTCCCCGGGGGGCCCCACAAGCTCAGGGGGCCCCTCGGGGAGCTGCCTCCGCCCATGGGATGAAACACCCAGGGATGTTGGTTTGGGCGCCGCCGCCCCGTTTCACGTAAAACGCCTTTACCTTTCCCGCGCAGGCAGGGCAGTCAGCAGTCAGACAGACAGGGGCCACTTCAGATGCTCTGTTTGGCCTGATGCGGGGCCCCTGCTATTGCGTGCCTGTGCTCAACTATCACAACCCAGGCAGGGGAAGCACACACCTGGTAAAGCATTTCCAACACGATGCTTTGAGCTCCTGCACTACACCCCGCTCCTCCCCCCTCCCCAGCTTTTGGGGCCACTAAAGAGCGGAACTGGGGGAAGAGGGGCACCCACCCCTTTCCCCCCCCTCAAACCATCGGGAGTGAAAAGTTGAAGACGCCCCGCCCCTGCTCTTCAACTTCAGAAAAAATTTATTTAGGAGAGAAGGTGTGGGGTTAGAAGCCCTTTCCCGTGTTTCTATCTGTGGCTGTTTCTAAGCCTGAAGACCCTTTCGAGTACATTGCCACATGGATTTAAAATCATTTTGAACATCAACTTTGCAATACGCTGGGGCTAAACCCAACGGGAATGCAATTTGTTCTCTTTATTTTATCTATTTATTTTTTAACAATAAATTCCCCAATTTTAAATTTTTTAAAATCTGTATATACTACTTTGTGTATTAAGCCATTGGTGTTAAAACATTGCTGCCCTTGTATCTAAGCCATCAGAACTCTACTGAATAATTATGTGGATACTGTTCGCAGTCATAATTTTTAGGCTTTTATATTTTACAGTAAGCCCCAAAACACAAGGGTTTTTTTAAATACATATTTGGGCCGTTTTAAAATCACTTAAAAACGGACCCCAAAAAATTTAACAAGTTCAAAAAGCTAAACTATACAAGGCAGTGATCGCCCCAGCAACGTGCAAATTTAAATGACAAAAGGTTTTCAAGTGCTTTAAATTTAACAGAGCAAACAAGCTCGTTTACAGCGCACAAAAGTGCACGTTTTGAATACGTTGTGTGAACTTCCCCTAAATTGGGGGGGGCGTGTTCAAGCTCAGTGCCTAGGGCAGCCTGAGCTGTAGATATGGCCCTAGTTGTGGTATGTAAATTCTGCATAAAAAGAGTAGTTTTTATTTTTATCTACATAGACACATGATGGCTTGTTTTTGTGGGGCAAGACGTTCGTTTTAATGGTGCAATGAACGTACCATGTAATGTACTGGGAATCTGAAAAAAACATCTAAGTGGGGTGAAATGTGAAAAAAAATGTACTTGCACCATGTTTGCGGTGATTTTGTGTTTATGGTGTTTACCTTTTGGTATAAGGGTATGTTCACACGGGGTAGTATTGGCGCGCATTTTGCCACGTATTTGCGCTCTAATACGGGCGAGATGCGCGCCGAAACTACGGTAATCCATAGCTCTCATAGAGAGCTATGGATTACGCCTCCTCTCCCCACTCGTACAATACGATCGTTTTGTACGCGCGTTGACATAAGTGACATGTCAATTACTAGCGGCAAATACGCTCCACGAGTAATGAATGTACATGGGCCGGCGGGCTTGCCACCCCCCCCCCCCCCCCCCCACGGCACGGGAGTACACACGTATTAGCCTGAGCTCCCGAAACACACGATGTACTGCGGTGCGTACTGCACACGCTGCAGTACATCGTGTGAACATACCCTAAGTGATGTGTTATCTGTATTCTGCGTTGGTTGGGGGGCCCAGTGCACAGCACTTCCCAGGGGCCCATAATGCTGTTAAGACGGCTCGTCCAGAGCACTAGATAAAATGTAAGGGGAATTGATTGATTGGTTGCTGTGGGCAACATAGAAAGTCTTAGACCAAGACAGTTTTCATACATATTCAGCGCAGCAGTACTTAGCGGGAATAATTTTAGGAAAAAAAAAAGAAAAAAATTATGAATGTAATATTTATTTCGCAAAACACTCAGAACAGGCACCAAAAATGCATATTCCCAATGATAAAACATGAGTGGGAAAAACAAAAATTAGAAGTTCAGCATGAGATTAGTAATAAAGCTGTTTATTTGTCTGGAGACGGACAAGCTGACAGTTCTGGCTTCTCAGCGAGATATTGTGTTTATATTCTATTAGATACAGAGACCAGTAAGATTGTGGATTTTACTGTAGAACAACTTACACCTCAAGAAAATTCTGTTAATTTAGAGAAAAAAGCTTTTGTTACAACATTAGATAGTCATAAACAACAAAATCAATGTAAGGATTCTGGCTACTGACCATCATGTTGGAATACGAAAAAGTATTAGGGAAAGATATCCGCATATAGAACATCAGTTTGTCATGTGGCATCTAGCAAAATCAATTGGTCAAAAGTTACTGGCAGCATCAAAAGAAAGAAACTGTAAAGAATTATCACCATCGATACAACCCATTAGAAACCATCTTTGGTGGTGTGCAAGGACTAGTAAGGACTAGCTCATATAGATGAGCCCATTGAAAAATGGCAATCTGTACTTCAACATGTGGTTAATGTACATGCAGGGCAGTTCCTAGGCTAAATTTCACTCAGGGCAAGGTGAAGAAATTTCGCACCCCCACCCCCCCGGTAACAAAATGCGCCAATATGCGACACATTGCCTCCCTATCACCCAAAGCCAAAATATACAAAAAGCTTTTCCACAATGTGCTAACGTATAACACTACTAAATAAGTCATACAGTTCCCAAAATAACGCTACTCACACAAAACCAGAATGCCCAAGACCACATATCACCAACACACAGTGACCAATAAAAACCACCACAACCTTTGACCACACAAATCACCACCATATAGTGACCGAGTAATACAAACTGGCAATTACTGAGTATAAACCATTATACTACAACCAATATTACCGGTGTACAGTGACCGTACAGTGATGGATACCCGCTAAACACAGGCTCTGCAGATATATAAATGGTTACAGTAAAGTTATATCCAGGGACTCATAGGAGACGTCTCTGAAGAGTTGTTCTCTTTCTCTTCTTCTTTTCCATTTATCCCAGACGCCATGACGACTACTCCTGACTCTTCACTGTAAAATTTCCAAAACACATATCTTAAGACTCTCAATTATCAGCATTCTCTACCAATACCAATCCCATCCTATGTAAACTCCCATCTATAGCACCTCATATGGTAAACCATGTAATATCCCCCTGTAGCCAGGTAGTAGCCCTGTAGCCATGATGCCCCCCTGGTACCAAGATGGGCCCCCCCGTAGCCAAAGATGCCCCCTGTAGCCAGTGATTGCCCCCCGCACCAATTTAAGGCCCCCCTGTAGCCCGTAAAAGCCCCCCCTTAGCCAGTGATGCCCCCCCCTTGTAGCCAGTGATGCCCCCGCTTGTAGCCATTAATTCCCCCCCCTTGTAGCCAGTGATGCCCCGTATAGCCATGTAGTAGCCCCCGGTAGCCAGTGATTTCCCCCTTTTAGCCAGAAGATGCCCCCCTGGAGCCAGAAGATGCCCCCTGTAGCCAGTGATCGCCCCCTCAGCCAATAAGGCCCCCCTGTAGCCAATAAGGCCCCCCTGCAGCCAGTAGATGCCCCCCTGCAGCCAGTAGATGCCCCCTGTAGCCAGGGATGCCCCCCTTGTAGCCAGTGATGCCCCCCATAGCCAGGTAGTAGCCCCTGTAGCCAGTGATGCCCCCTGTAGCCAGAAGATGCCCCCCTGTAGCCAGTTATGCCCCCCGCAGCCAGAAGATGCCCCCTGTAGCCAGAAGAAGCCCCCCTGTAGCCAGAAGATGCCCCCCTGTAGCCAGATGCCCCCTGTAGCCAGTGATTCCCCCCCTGCAGCCAGTACATGCCCCTTGCAGCCAGTGAATGCCCCCCCCCCCTGCAGCCAGTGAATGCCCCCCCAGCAGCCAGTGAATGCCCCCCCAGCAGCCAGTGAATGCCCCCCCAGCAGCCAGTGAATGCCCCCCCAGCAGCCAGTGAAAAACCCCCCCTGCAGCCAGTGAAGCCCCCCTGTAGCCAGTGATGCCCCCTGTAGCCAGTGATGCCCCCCGTAGCCAGTAGATGCCCCCCTTGTAGCCAGTAGATGCCCCCCTCTTGTAGCCAGTGATGCCCCCTCTTGTAGCCAGTGATGCCCCCTATAGCCAGGTAGTAGCCCCTGTAGCCAGTGATGCCCCTGTAGCCAGAAATGCCCCCTGTAGCCAGTGATGCCCCCCTGTTGCCAGAAGATGCCTCCCTGTAGCCAGTGATGCCCCCCCTGCAGCCAGTGATTCCCCCCTGCAGCCAGTACATGCCCCTTACAGCCAATGAGGCCCCCTTGTAGCCAGTGTGCCCCCCCTTGTAGCCAGTGTGCCCCCTGTAGCCAGTAGATGCCCCCTGTAACCATTTATGCCCCCTTGTAGCCAGTGATGCCCCCCTGTAGCCAGTGATGCCCCAGTAGCCAGTGAAGCCCCCTGTAGCCAGTAGATGCCCCCTGTAGCCAGTGTGCCCCCCTGTAGCCAGTGTGCCCCCCTGTAGCCAGTGTGCCCCCCTTGTAGCCAGTAGATGCCCCCCTTGTAGCCAGTAGATGCCCCCTTGTAGCCAGTAGATGCCCCCCCTTTTAGCGTAGATACCCCCCTGTAGCCAGTATGCCCCCTTGGGAGCCAGTAGATGCCCCCATGTAGCCAGTAGATGCCTCCCTTGTAGCCAGTGATGCCCCCTTGTAGCCAGTAGATGCCTCCCTTGTAGCCAGTAGATGCCCCCTGTAGCCAGTAGATGCCCCCCTTGTAGCCAATGATGCCCCCGTAGCCAGTGATGCCCTCTTGTAGCCAGTAGATGCCCCCCTTGTAGCCAGTAATGCCCCCCTTGTAGCCAGTAGATGCCCCCCTTGTAGCCAGTGATGCCCCCTGTAGCCAGTGATGCCCCCTGTAGCCAATGATGCCCCCTGTAGCCAGTGATGCCCCCCTGTAGCCAGTGATGCCCCCCTTGTAGCCAATGATGCCCCCCTGTAGCCAGTGATAACCCCCTGTAGCCAGTAGATGCCCCTTGTAGCCAGTGATGCCCTGTCAAGATGCCCCTTTGTAGCCAGTGATGCCCCCCTTGTAGCCAGTGATGCCCCTTGTAGCCAGTAGATGCCCCCTGTAACTAAATATAAAATAACAAAAAAGTACTCACCTGGGTCCGCGCGTCCCGGTCCGGAGCTGCTCAGCAGTGGGAGCTGCTGAGCGGTGTAAGCAGCGTGACGTCATCACGCTGCTTATGCTGCTCGCAGCTCCCAGGGCGCTGCCAGCCGAGGCGATCGAGCGTCACAGGGGCGCGGTGAAAGCTGTGCGCCCCCTGTGATGCTGTACAGGGGAGGAGTCAGGACGGGAACGATCCATCCCGCCTCCTCCCTGCCCCGGCAGCTGCTGGCTCTGCGCGACTGTTATAAGACAGTCGCGCAGAGTCAGGGTCGAGTCCCCGGGCGGGCAGGGCGGCCGCGGCGCCCCCCTCGGGTGAGCGGAGCCTCGGCGCCCCGGGCAACCGCCCGCCCTGCCCGCCCCTAGGAACGGCCCTGTGTACATGAGTGGGACAGCCAAGGTTCCTACAAAGGGTGTAATCATTCATCATTTTCAGAATGGTTGGATGCAGATTCAGCAACTTATAAAAAATTCAAATCGATAATTAACAACCCTTTTTTACTAAAATACATCAGGCAACTATCCATGTTTTGCCACACTGGTGAACTAGAAGTCTATCACTCCTCAACTTTAAAATACTGTCTAAAGAGTGTACATCTCTACTTTGATGCCATGAAGGCAAGAACTACGCTATCAGCGCTAGATCATAATACAAATGTAGGAAGAATACAAGCCATTTTGAAAAAATTAGATCACAATGGTGTGGAACAATTTGAAAAAAAATCCAGGATTGAATACTCTAAGGCTTAAAAATCCTGGGTAGTTAAAAAACTTTATGAAAAAAAATCTAATGCCTTTTTATTCCACATAATAGACAACATTTTGGACTTTGCACAAGGTGAAATACATTATGCTTGGGAGTCAGCATTACCTTCCCTACTAAAACATATTGCTCCTGAGGAAAAACCTTGTAAGGAAGAATTGCTAGAAAAATTTCTATCAATATTTTAGCGTTATATATAGACTGTGATATAGCCACTCTGAGTGAATGGGTATTACATGTGTTAGAATATGTGATATAAGTATTCACATTAGCTTGGTTTCAACTAATGAAGATTGTTGCCACTTGTCTCACTAACTGCATTGATGGTATATCGCTAGGATATGATATTTTTGGTTGATAGGTATGGGTCCGATCTCTGGAACCCACACTTATCTCTAAAACAAGCCCAAAAAAATTAACCTTTTTTTTAACAGATAGGTTGTTGGGACTCTCCCATAGACTTGATTGGGAGTACAGAGTTTAGCCGAGTGGCATTGCGCGCATATAATTGCAAATCCCATTCATGTCTATGGGAGATTTCCAACCAGCTCTCCATTAATATCAGAGAGGTTTCGGGACTCGTTTTAGAGATAGGTCCAGGTCCCACCACTGGTACCCACACAAGAGGTTAGACCCGGATCTATCCGACAATGAAGGCCTATCCTAGCGATATGTCCTCAATGTCTGTAGTGAGTCAACAACCAAAATCTGTGTTGCAATGTAACAATTTTATTTTTTTTTATTAACTATATCACTTTTCAAACTGTAATAAAAAATAAAATATAAAATATATTTAATTATTATCTTACATTCTGGTAACTTAGATAACATAAAATCATTATGTCATAATTTATATTTAAAAATACACATACACTATAGAAACAAAGAAACATTTTATTTATTCAAACAATTATATTAACAAATGCACAGGTAGAAGCCCGTATCCTGGATCTAAATGAGCAAGTGGCAACACTGAGATCAATGGCAGCAGAGAGGTGCAGGAACATGAGGCAGCTAGCTGGGTAACAGTTAGAAAGAAGGGTAGAGGGAAAGGTGTCAGGGAGGCTAGTCCTGATCTGGCACACCCCAACAAGTTTGCAAGATTGGCGGATGAGGGGGATGTCGGCTCAGAAATAGCATTGCTGCAGCAAGACACTACCCCCGTCTGCTCCAGTAAGATGGGGAATAGGAGTGCAGAGCAGCCTAGACAGGTGCTGGTAGTTGGGGACTCCATTATAAGGGGTATAGATAGGGCAATCCATCACAAAGACCGGGATCGTCGAACAGTATGTTGTTTACCTGGGGCCCGAGTTCGACACATCACTGATCGGGCTGACAGATTGCTGGGTGAGGCTGGTGAGAATCCAGCTGTCATAGTCCACATATGCAACAATGACAAAGTTAGAGGTAGGTGTATTGTCCTTAAAAATGATTTCAGATAATTAGGCCAAAAACTCAAGGCAAGGACCTCCATGGTAATTTTTTCAGAAATATTACCTGTTCCACGGGCCACACAAGTGAGGAAGCGGGAAATTAGAGAGGTGAATAAGTGGCTCAAAAATTGTTGTAGGAAAGAGGGATTTGGGTTTTCGGTGAACTGGGCTGACTTCTGCTTGGCTACAGACTCTATGGTAGGGACGGGCTGCACCTAAATGGGGAGGGTGCCAGCTGTATTGGGGGACAAAATGGCCAGGAAGTTGGAGGAATATTTAAACTATGGATGGGGGGAAGGCAACTACACAGATAGCGTGCAAGATAGTGAAGATAGAGAGCTGGGAATAAGGAATAAAACAGGGGGTGGAGTGGAGGGAGGGGATGTAGCAATAGTTAAAAACAATAGGGAGAAAGGAATAAAAACTGAAATATCTATAAATTGCTTGCTGACCAATGCCAGGAGTCTGACCAACAAAATAACAAAATAAATGAACTAGAATTATTAATTGCTGAAGAAAAATATGACAAAGTGGGGATAACTGAGACATGGCTGGAAGAGAGCTATGACTGGGCGGTTAACTTACAAGGTTACAGTCTATTTAGAAGAGATCGTAAAGACCGGAAGGGGGAGGTGTATGTCTCTATGTAAAATCCAGTCTGAAGCCAACACTGAGGGAAGATATAGATGCAGGAAACGAACATGTGGAATCATTATGGGTAAATATACATGGGGGTAACAACAATAATATAATTAGAGATGGGCGAATTGATTCTAACGAAGTGGAATTCGTTTAGAATTTCAGGAAAACTTCGGTTCGGAACGAAATCGAACTTTGGGGTACATCGGGTGAACGAAGTGTGCTTTTGATTGACAAAATGGCTGCGAGCACATGGCGCTACATGGGGCAAAGCACTCTGGGAGGAAGAAGGGCATAGCCTGCATGACAGTCCCAGAGATAAGCCAATCAGAAGACCGGCGGGATTCGTGAGTCACCGCACTATATTAAGGTCCGGGCGCGACGCTGGGAGCTCATACCGCTCTCACTGTACTGATCAGGAAGGTGCTGCCGCGGCTGATAGCCTTTACTGAAGAATTGATTTTTATATAGCGATTTCTGTGGGGTGTCTCAGCTTGTCTCAGAGACTGTTTCTTAATGTTCTATTTCTAATTTTTGGGGTATTGGATCTGAAACCCAGTGTGCGTCCATTTGCAGCTGCATATAACATTCAATACCAAGTGGATCTACGCCAGTTCCTGTTGTATTCATTTAAAAAAAACAGCGTTTTTTACAATACAAATACACTTCATTTTTGGCTGCTCAATTCTATTGCGCAATATACATCCAGGGGTTAATTAAGCGTTGTTTCCCTGGTGTGCTGACCCCAAGAAACCGTCTTTTTCAACGCCAAAATATATACATTTTTCCTGTAGCCAAAATTCACCAGCAAAGGTTATTACAACTGTATCTCTTTTGTGGGCGTAGAAACACGCAATTGTAACACGCTACCAAAGCTACTAGTTTAAATGCGGCCCAATTCTTTGGCGCAATTTACATCCGGGGTTTAAAATTAAGGGGTTGTTTTGCTGGGTGTGCTGACCCCAAGAAACCGTCTTTTCAACGCCAAAATATATACATTTTTCCTGTAGCCTAATTCACAAGCAAAGGTTTAATTACAAACTGTATCTCTTGTTGTGTGGCGTAGAAAACACGCAATTGTAACACGCTAAAAAGCTACTAGTTTATGCGTCTCAATTCTTTGGCGCATTTACATCCAGGGTTAATTAAGCGTTGTTTTGCTGGTGTGCTGACAAAAAATAAACCGTCTATTTCAAACACAAAATATATACTTTTTTTCCTGTAGCCTAATTCATTCCGAAGGTTAATTAAGCCTGTTTGTGCTTTTACATTTAGTAAAGCACACAGTGTTTTTAAAACGACACATACAAGTAATTTTTCCTGGCCATTGGGGACGCAATTTATATCCAAGGGTTACCCAAGCATTGTTACTGGTTCATTTGGAGTCAAAAACAGGGTGTATATTTATCATATACAGATATCATCATCAAACAGTGCCTGTACATTTTAGAACAAACAGTATGTCAGACAGAGAGGTGGCAGGCTCTGCACCTGCGAGTGGCAGTGGCACAAACATTCCTGGAACAGGCCAGGTCGCAGCACAGCAAGGGGACTCGCAGCAGGGGTCACTCAGTGAGGCCAGAACTGCCGCTCGCGGTCAACTACGGCCGAGTGTTGTTCAGCAACCCAAGGGTTCTTGATTGGTTGACTAGGTCATCCTCTTCCTCCCAGATGACATCTGACAACAACAGCCAAGATGGGTGGGAACCTCAGACACAACCCTTAGTTGGCAATGGCCCGGGAGCGGGTCAGCGGCCCTCACCTGTCCTCAGCCCGCCTCTGTCCATCCGGTTTTCCCTCAGCCAGAGATCTACTATGTGGTCTGGGCTCAGCGCCACTATACTTGCGAGGATGAACAATTTGAGGAGGGCAGTCCAGCTACTTGGCAGCGAAGAAATGGGGCCAATATCCCCTGCTTCTTGCAGTAGGCGGCAAAGTATAGATGGGGGAGTGGAAATGGGAGGTAATTTTATGAGGGGTCAGTCTCTGCATACCAAGACCGGTGATGAGGACAGCAGTGCCCGATGAAACACAAATAGATGATGATGTACCAACCGCACTTGGGAGCGGGTGAGGCAAGGGCTTCATCATCGTCAGGAAAGAGGGCATCAGCTTGCGCGTCAGGCAGCAGCGCAGCCAGCAAGGGGGTCGTGTGGGCCGTGAGTCAGCAGTAGCAGCAGGTGAGGTCGGGAGCCAAGGGGCCCCACGGGAAAAAAAACCCCGCTTCGCAGGTCCAAGAAGTAGCGGCACAGGGGCTCAGCGAGGAGCGGGGGCGGCGGCAAGTCCTCAGTGCGGAGCGTTCCCGGGTAAAATCCGATACTCGGCGGTGTGGCAGTTCTTTGCTAAGACACCGGAAGAGCCGAATATGGGTAGTAGAATCTGTGGGCAGAAAGTGAAGCGTGGCCAGGGAGCTAACGTTGGCACCACGGCCCTGCGTCAACACATGCACGTCACCATCCGGTGGCCTGGGAGAAACTTGGCTCAGATGTGGTGGTCCTTTCCTGCCGCCGCAGCAACAGCAGCACAGCAGCGCCCAGTGGCACGCATGCCATTGCAGCCAGTCAAGGCTCCACCACCTCTGCAGAAGGGAGCTGTTTCTCTTTGACATCATCTCCCGGTTTCAGATGCTCTTGCTCCTCGCTACTCATGGCGCCAGCAGTCGTTCAGCGAGGCGATTGCAAAAGACAACAGAAAGCCGTCCAACCATCCTAAGGTGCAGCAGCTGACCGTGCTCCTGTCCAAGTTGTTTGGTATTGCAGCCCCCCCTTTTCCAAATGGTGGACTCTGCACCATTCAGAGAACTAATGGCTTGTGCCGAGCCGAGATGGAGAGTTCCAAGCCGTAATTATTTTCCAAAAAGGCAGTACCCAAGCACTTCATAAATATGTAGAAAGAAGTGGGCCCAGCCTTAAACTTATACGGTTTGTTCCAAGGTGCACGGCAGTGCGGAAGTCTGGAGCTGTAACTACGGTCAGGGCCAGTACATGTCCTTTACGGCCCACTGGGTGAATGTCCCTTCCTGCCCAGGCACACCCAACAACTTGGACAGGGAGACGCCGCTTTCTCCTCCACGTTTTTCAAACTGCTCCCACCTGCGCCAATGTCCACCTCCTCCTCCTCCACCACCACCATCTCAAACCCCCCATATGCTCCATCATACCACATGTGTAGGGCACAGCGGTGTCACGCAGTTCTACACCCGGCTTGCTCGCGAACGAAGTCACACAGGGGAGGAACTGCTCCGCGCATGCGAAAGAAATCGATGTTGTGGCTTTCTCCGCGCCAACTGCAAAAACGGAACCATGGTGACGGACAATGGGAGGAACATGGTGTCTGCGCTGCACTGAGGGGGATGGTCCCATGCGCCCTGCATGGCGCATGTGTTTTAATCTGGTTGTGAAAAGGTTCCTGAAGTCTTCCACCGTTTTTCAAAAGTTTCTGATAATGGGAGGAACTGTGCATGCACTTTATCCATTCGTACAAAGCCAGGAACACCCTCCTCGAGTTGCAGCGGCAGAACGGCCTCCCCCAACACACTCTTGATTATGCGATGTTTCCACCCGCTGGAATTCCAGCCTGCCTTTTTGGACCGACTGTATGAACAGAGAAAGGGCCATTAACGATTTTTTGAGATCCAGCAGACAGAAGTATTCCCCGTTTAACTTTTGATGTCAGCCAGTGGCAGCTCATGCGTGACACCTGCCGTTTGTTGAGGCCATTCGAGGAGGCGACGTTATTTGTCAGTCGCCAGGACTACGGGGTGAATAACGTCCCTTCCACTGCTTCATGTCTGGAACAGATGCTGAAAAAACTGTGGCAGGGACAGGAGACGTGGCGACTACATCTCGTGCCCCCATGAGTCCGGTGGGGGCTGAAATGGAGGAGGAGGACATTGGGGCAGAAGCATTGTCAGGTGAAATGAGTGGATTTTCTACCCAGGTGACAAGAAAGGAGGACAGGAGCAGCGGAGGAGGTGGATGGAGATGGGAAGACGAGGCAGATGACCCCCAAGCACCGGGCGTATACCGTGGAATGGAGGCAGGGAGCCCCTCGGAGTCACTTGTGCAGATGGCCCGCAGCATGCTTTTTTGCCTGGCTAGTGACAGCCGAATAGGGCAGCATCCGGCAGAGGGATGACTTTCTGGCTCTCCACCCTAATGGACCCTCGCTACCGGTCCAAAATGGGAGCCTTTTAAACCCGCTATTGAGAGGGAAGACAAACTCAAATACATAGGGAAATCCTCCGTAATCAGTTGGCCGCTCCTAGTGCGGCATCGCCCTCCTCTGACAGGTCAACCGGGGGGTTCCAAGCGCTCACGTACTACTGCCGCGGCTGCTGGGGGAAGGTGGGGGGTAGGAGCAGTACCCGCTCCATCAGTAGTAACCTAAGTCTGGAGTCACTGATGAGCAGCTTCCTTCACCCGCCTAGTGAGGAGGGGAGTCGCCAGCAGCAGCAGCAGGACCTGGAGCAGTCCCTGAACCAACAGGTTGTGGCCTACTTGGACAGCACCTGCCACCTCAGTTAGAAGATCCGCTGACTACTGGGCAGCCAAATGGATGTGTGGCCGCAACTTTCCGAAATTTTGCAGTGGAGAAGCTGTCCCGCCCGGCCAGTATGTGGCATCAGAAATGGGTGTTCAGTGCGGCGGGGGCCATCGTTACCCCAAGGAGAACCCGCTTGTCCACGGGACATGTTGAAAGAATGACAGTTGTCAAGATGAATCAGGCGTGGATTGTCCAGGATTTCCAAACAACAATGACTTAGGGCGTCAATCTGGGTTCAAACTACCTGCCTCAGCCACTATTCTGAGCCGCCACCCGCCTGAGCCAACATCTGCGCCAGTTTCTCCATCTGCTACCACCATCCCTTTTCCAGGGACTGGTATCCCGCCACCCACCTCAACCACTCTGTCATTGTGCCACTCTATGACCCCATTTCTGCTGTGCGTTGCCGTGACAAACCACACTGTGTCATTGTGCCACTCTCTGACCTCATGCTGCTGCTCCTGCCGCAGTCACCTCAAATCCCTTTTTTCATTGTGCCACTGTGTGGCCTACTCCTTTTTTTGCCACCTCCAGAATTTGTTCATTGTCCAAATGTTTTGACCTCACTGCTGCGTGGCGCTGCCATGTCCTCCACACCGTGTCCCTTGTGCCACTGCCTGACCTCATGCTGCTGCCCGCCCTGACCTCCGCTCTCAGTCATTGTGCCATTCTGTGGCTTCCTCCTGTTTTGCCACCTCCAGAAAGTCATTGTGCCACTGCCCGACCTCATACTGCTGCTGTTGTGACCTCCACTCTCAGTCATTGTGCCACTCTGTGGCCTAGTCCTGTTTTGCCACCTCCCGAATGTCATTGTGCCACTGCCTGACCTCATGCTGCGCCCCCCATGACCTCCGCTCTCAGTCATTGTGCCATTCCCGTGGCTTCCTCCTGTTTTGCCACCCTCCCGAATGTCATTTTTGCCACTGCCTGACCTCATGCTGCTGCCCCCGTGACCTGCGCTCTTAGTAATTGTGACATTCTGTGGCTTCCCTCCTGTTTTGCCACCTCCAGAATGTCATTGTGCCACTGCCTGACCCCATGCTGCTGCGTGGCTGCTGCCGTGTCCTCCACAAATGTGTCAAATTTTGCCACTGCCTGACCTCAATGCTGCTGCCAGGCCCTGACCTCCGCTCTCAGTCATTGTGCCATTCTGTGGCTCCTCCTGTTTTGCAACCTCCGAATGTCATTGTGCCACTGCCTGATCTCACGCTGCAGCTGCCGTGACCCCCCCTCTCAGTCATTGTGCCATTCTGTGGCTTCCTCCTGTTTTGCCACCTCCAGAATGTCATTGTGCCACTTCCCGACCTCATACTGCTGCTGTTGTGACCTGCACTCACAGTCATTGTGCCACTCTGTGGCCTAGTCCTGTTTTGCCACCTCCAGAATGTCATTGTGCCACTGCCTAACCTCATGCTTCTGCCGCCGTGACCTCCGCTGTCATCATGTGCCATTCTGTGGGTTCCTCCTGTTTTGCCACCTCCAAATGTCATTGTGCCACGGGCCCGACCTCATGCTGCTGCCACCGTGACCTCCGCTCTCAGTCATTGTGCCATTCTGTGGCTTTTCCCCCTGTTTTGCCACCTCCAGAAAGTCATTGTGCCACAGCCTGACCACAAGCTGCTGTGGCTGCCACCGTCACCACCACACCCCGTCACTGCTGTTGCCACCTGCTCTCAGCTTGTTTTTTTCCAGCTTTCGCTGGCATGACTTTATCAGGCTACATTCCCGCTTGAGTTTTTTGGTCAGTTCTGCCCTCTTAAGTCCCAGGGAATTTATAGTGAAGTGATTCTAAGAGCGGGGGCAGTCCATCTGCGTGTCATACTAAACACAACATTGTATGAAGACAAAACCAAGCTCCCTCTGCATATTAAGCATGGCAACAACGTTCTACAGCATCCTGCAGGCTCTGTGCAGCCTGGAAATAGCTGCTTTTTAACGCGATTCGTCCCGAAGTAATTCGGAACGAATTTATTTTTGTTGGAAAATTCGGCGAAGTGACCGAATCGAATTTTTGAGAAATTCGCCCATCTCTAAATATAATCCTAATAGGGGTCTGCTATAGGCCCCCAAATATAACAGAACCCATGGAAGATGTACTCCTCAGGCAAATAGATAAGGAGGCTAATCAGAATGAGGTTGTTATTATGGGCGACTTTAACTACCCAGTCATAAATTGGGAAACTGAAACTTGTAGCTCTCATAAAGGAAACAGGTTTTTGTCAATAACTAAAGATAATTACCTTTCCCAAATGGTGCAGGAACCGACTAGAGGAAAGGCCCTTCTAGACTATTATTCACTAATAGACCTGACAGAGTAACAAAGGTTCAGGTTGAGGGGCACCTAGGGAATAGTGACCATAATATAATAAATTTCCATATATCCTTCAATAGAGTTTTTTGTCGAGGAGCCACAAAAACACTGAAATTTAGGAAGGCTAATTTTTTTCTGCTTAGGGAGGCCCTAAACCGTATTAACTGGGACAATGTGTTTAAATATGGCAGAACAAATAATAAAGGGGAGATTTTTAAAAACATCTTAGGCGCCCACTGTGAGAGGTACATACCTTATGGTAATCAAATAATTAGAAACAGGAAAAACCCACTGTGGATCAACAGAGAGGTTAAGGATGCAATAAATAACAAAAAGAAAGCGTTTCAACTGCTAAGACAGGAGGGCAGTGAGGAGGCACTAAAACACTATAAGGAAAAAAATAAAATATGTAAAATAATGATAAAGGCAGCAAAGCTGGAGACAGAAAGAAATATTGCCATAGAAAGTAAAAGTAACCCCAAAATATTTATATAAATAGTAAAAAGATTAAAACAGAAAATGTTGGCCCTTTGAAAAGTATTGAGGCAGAGACTATATATGTATTTTCCGAGGAGGATGACCTTTCTGTTGATGAGCAGAGGGATGAGGTAAACTCCAACTTAAAGGGATTGTGTCGCAATTTTATTTATTTTTTTTGCAGTAATGTGTGTGTTTTCTATCACTTTTTTATACTCAGTTACATTTATTTTCATTGTGAGCTTTTAGAGACAGTTATAACAGAAACTTGTGTGTACCCAGACCTGCCCCCCTTCAAAGAGAGCCCTGTGCTGTGTGTGAGCACAACACACAGGAAGCTGCCATAAAGTAAACACTGTAGGTAAGAGACATCAGATGATTCCCTTCTCATTATCTACAGTGAGATCCCTCACAGCCCCTCCCTGCTTTGAGCTCAGCATGCTCTATTGTCTGCAGGTCGTAGCAGGTAGCCATGATTGTGGATGCCAGAGGAACAGATACTGAACATCTTCTCAGTCACTCTGTGCTCCAGCAAGGCTGCCAGAGAAGCAACAGCGTTGGGTGGTAATTAGAGATGGGCGAATTGATTCTAACGAAGTGGAATTCGTTTAGAATTTCAGGAAAACTTAGATTCTGAACGAAGTCAAAGTTTGGGGTGATTCGGGGGAACGAAGCGTGTTTTTGATTGATAAAATGGCTGCGAGCACATGGCGTTACATGGGGCAAAGCACTCTGGGAGGAAGAAGGGCATAGCCTACATGACATGTGCAGAGATTAAGCCAATCAGAGACCAGCGGGATTCTGTGACGTCACCGTACTATATAAGTCCAGGCGCCATGCTCGCTCCTCACACTCTTCTCACCGTGCTGTGTAGGGAAGGTGATGCCGCCGCCGCTGCTGCTGCTTATGATATCTCATACAAAAGAACACACTTTTATACAGCCATTTTTGGGGGGTGTCACAGCTTTTCTTAGAGACTGCTTCTCTTACGTTCTAATTCTGATTTTGTGGGGTATTGGAACTGAAGTCCAGTGTGCGTCCAATGCAGCTGCATATACATTTTAATGCTATCTGCTCAGTTCTTGAGCACATTGAATATCCAACGGTTATCTAAGCCTGTTCCTGTTGTATTCAGTTACAGAAACATCGTTTTTACATTCCAAATACCACTTAATTTTTGGCACCTCATTTCATTTGCGCAATTTAGATCCAGGGGTTAATTAAGCGTTGTTCTAATGTTGTGGTCACTAGAAGAAACCTTCTTTTCACCGCCAAAGAAGAAATTTTGCTTGTAGCATAATTCATATCCGAAGGTTAATTCCAAGTTTTTCTGTTGTTGTGTTCCGTAAAATACACTCCGTTTTAACACGTCGCAAAATGGGTAATTGTTGGCAGCAATTTCTTTTGCGCAATTTACATCCAAGGGTTAACTAAGTATTTTCTGCAGTTTACTTAGTAAAAGAAACGTTTTTTTCACCGCCAAAGAAGAAATTTTGGCTGTAGCATAATTCATATCGAAGGTTAATTACAAGTTTTTCTGTTGTTGTGTTCGTAAAATACACAACGTTTTAACACGCTACAAAGCTGGTAATTGTTGGCAGCAATTTCTTTTGCGCAATTTAGATCCAGGGGTTAATTAAGCGTTGTTTGCTGTTGTTTCAAAAG
>JAODAL010024178.1:0-61117 GCA_025379985.1 Phyllomedusa bahiana | reverse complement strand
CGGTTAGCCCTTTCTCGTAGTTCACCACTGGCCAAACCACCACGTTCCCACCCTTGTCTGCTGGTTTAAATACAACATCCTTCAAGGATTGAAGTTGTTCCAACGCTTTCCTCTGGGCCCCTGAAAGATTATCTACTCCATATTTCCTAGAAAGCGTCTTCATTTCACAAGAAACTAATTTCACAAAAATTTCGACTGATGGACACAGGGACAAGGGTGGGAATCGTGATGATCTAGAGCATAAGTGTGAGGGAAAACTCTCCCCAACAGACTCACTCTGTTCCGATAGGAGTTCCTCCAAGGCCCGGACAGCGTTTCTCTCCTCCTCGGTAGGCAGTGCCTCCAGATCCCTATTAGCGTGTAATTTTTTAAGAACAAGTTTTCTGGCAAAGAGGTGTAGGTCTTTCAGGGCTGTAAAGAAGTGAAATGGATTAGTTGGTGAAAATGACAGCCCCAGACCCAGTACTTCCTCCTGTGCTGAAGACAGCACATGAGGTGACAAGTTAATTACCTTCAATTTACTTCTAGTGGAGGCACTAGCCTCACGAGGAGGAGGAGCTTTCCCGCGTCCGACTGCAATCTTGCCTCTTTTTTGTTGTTGTGAGCTGTTAGCCCCCTGATTATCATCACCATCATGTCTGAGGCGCAGGGCACTGTCTTGTGAGCGAATAGAGGACATGGACCCCGACCTAGAGCGGGATCTAGATCTAAATCTACCGCCATTCCTCCTCCACCTGTACATCCTTCCCATTTGTAGGTCACTAATGTCTCTTTGCAGTTTTTTGGATTTCATTTCACAGATATCTTTCTCCCACTTGCAAAGATTTCTATCCAGTTCCGATATAAATGTGTCCAATTGAGCCTCCGACAAGGTATTACTCAATTGTATTTGTACCTGTGACATTTCAGTCTCTATATTGGTACGTGCAGTTGTGTTCAATTGAATCAGTAATTCCATAAACCCAATTGAACACTTGTCAGCCAATTGTTCCCACTTGTTTTTAAATGTTTCATCCTCAACCAAAAAAGATGGGAGGACCTTTATTCTTTACTTGTATTGTGCTATACACTAGGTGGGAATACGATATGACATCGTTCTGCGGCGTTTGTGAGCCGTTTCACACCACTGGCATGTATGCGTATTAGTTTGGAACTGCGGTTCCTATGGGAGGTGGTGCGCGTGCGCAGCGTGGATGGCTCTGTTACCTGCACCGCTCCGGCGTCCAGAACGCGCTGCGCGCATGTGCGGAAGTGATCTTCTCGCGCATGCGCAGTAGCGCGGGAATGCCGGATGTGGGGCAGCGGTATGGCCGTCTCCGAACGCTGCGCATGCGCCGTGGCTGAACCTCCTGATTAGGTTGTGTATCGACATATATTTAAGGGAGGCTTGATCTAGAAGTGATATCCCCCTGAGGAAGCGTTACTGATACGCGAAACGCGCGTTGGGGTTCGGGAGAAACAGCAGCCCACCTTGGTAAGAGTTGACATTACATCGCTGTTCTATTTCGTTCTGGGACCCTTTTCTCACTCCACTTGGCATGATACTATAATTGTAAGAGGTGAGCAGGGGCCCGGTTACGTTCTGATGTTGTCAAATCAGGATTATATATTTACTATTTTGCACATGTATAGATATCTCTTGCCACATAGGGATTATTACCTCCTTGGTGGGTCTGTTATTTTTCTCCCGTGTTTCTTTGGATTTTTATGAACACACTGTATTGTTTGCACACATATTTTGGATTTTAGATTTGTTATATAATAAAATGTGATTTTTTATACCCAATACTCTCGATTTGGTGCAGTTTGTTTATTAGTGACCATTGTTTATAAATTTTACCTGCATTGCAAATATTAAGAAGAATTACTGAACATGCAGTAGATGTTCTTGAAGCCAATCTAAAGTCATACAGAGGCCCAGTAGGTATCAGACCCAATGTCACTCTAAAAGCTGTCAATTTAATTGCATGTTAAGTAGAGATGGGCGAATTTCCCGAAATTCGTTTCGTTCACTTCGCCGAATTTCTCGGCAAAAAATAACTTCGTTCCGAATTACTTAGGGATGAATAACGTTAAAAAACAGCTATTTCCAGGCTGCACAGAGCCTGCAGGGTGCTGTAGAACGTTGTGCCATGCTTAAATATGCAGAAGGAGCTTGGTTTGGTCTTCATACAATGTTGTGTTTTAGTATGACACGCACATGACTGCCGCTGCTCTTAGAATCGCTTCACTATAAAATTCCCTGGGCACTTAAGAGGGCAAAACTGACCAAAAAACTGAAGCGGGAATGTAGCCTGATAAAGTCATGCCAGCGAAAGCTGGAAAATAGCAAGCTGAGAGCTCAGGTGGCAACATTAGTGACAGAGTGTGGAGGTGACGGTGGCAGCCACAGCAGCATGAGGTCAGAGAGTGGCACAATTACATTCTGAAAGTGGCAAAAACAGGAGTGGCACAATGACACAGTGTGGAGGTCACGGCAGCAGCAGCATGAGGTCAGACAGTGGCACAATGACAGAGTGTGTAGGTCACGGATCAGCCACAGCAGCAGCATGAGGTCAGACAGTGGCACAATGACAGAGTGTATAGGTCACAGCAGCAGCCACAGCAGCAGCATGAGGTCAGACAGTGGCACAATGACAGTGTGGAGGGCACGGCAGCAGCATGAGGTCAGGCAGTGGCACAATGACATTCTGGAGGTGGCAAAAACAGGAGTAGGCCACAGAGTGGGACAATGACACAGTGTGGAGGTCACGGCAGCAGCCACAGCAGCAGCATGAGGTCAGACAGTGGCACAATGACACAGTGTGGAGGTCACGGCAGCAGCCACAGCAGCAGCATGAGGTCAGACAGTGGCACAATGACAGTGTGGAGATCACGGCAGCAGCCCCAGCAGCAGCATGAGGTCAGACAGTGGCACAATGACACAGTGTGGAGGTCACGGCAGCAGCCACAGCAGCAGCATGAGGTCAGAAAGTGGCACAATGACAGTGTGGAGGTCACGGCAGCAGCAGCATGAGGTCAGGCAGTGGCACAATGACATTCTGGAGGTTGCAAAACAGTAGTAGGCCACAGAGTGGCACAATGACACAGTGTGGATGGCACGGCAGCAGCCACAGCAGCAGCATGAGGTCAGACAGTGGCACAATGACATTCTGGAGGTGGCAAAAACAGGAGTAGGCCACAGAGTGGGACAATGACACAGTGTGGAGGTCATGGCAGCAGCCACAGCAGCAGCATGAGGTCAGACAGTGGCACAATGACAGAGTGTGGAGGTGGGTGGCAATACCAGTCCCTGGTAAAGATGGTTGGTGGCAGATGGAGAAACTGTCAGCAGATGTGTGGCATCAGGCGGGTGACAGCATCAGAATAGTGGCTGAGGCAGGTAGTTTGAACCGAGACTCATTTCTCAAAGTTTGGGTGAGGCATCATGGCTGATGTAGTCTGACGCTTAAGGCATTGGTATGTGGAAATCCTGGCCGATCCACGCCTGATTCATCTTGACAAAGGTCAGTCGTTCCACATTTCCCATGGACAAGCGGGTTCTCCTTGGGGTAACGATGGCCCCGGCAGCACTGAACACCCGCTCTGATGCCACACTACTGGCCGGGCAGGACAGCTTCTCCACTGCAAACTCGGCAAGTTGCGGCCACACATCCAGTTTGGCTGCCCAGTAGTCCACTGGATCTTCTAACTGGGGTGGCAGAGTGCTGTCTTAGTAGGCCACCACCTGTTGGTTCAGGGTCTGCTCCAGGTCCTGCTGCTGCTGCTGGCGACTGCCCTCCTCACTAGGCGGGTGAAGGAAGCTGCTCATCAGTGACTCCAGACTTAGGTTGCTGCTGATAGAGCTGGTACTGCTCCGACACCCCACCTTCCCCCGGCAGCCGCATCAGTAGAACGTGAGTGCTGAAGAACCACCCGGTCAGACCTGTCAGAGGAGGGACGATGCCGCACATAGGCAGCGGCCAACTGACTACGGAGGATTTCCCTATAGTATTTGAGTTTGTCCTCCCTCTCAATAGCTGGGAAAAAGGCTCCCATTTTGGAACGGTAGCGAGGGTCCAATAGCGTGGAGAGCCAGAAGTCATTACTCTGCCGGATGCTGACTATTCGGCTGTCACTAGCCAGGCAAATCAGCATGCTGCGGGCCATCTGCACAAGTGACTCCGAGGGGCTCCATGCCTCCATCTTCACTGTATACTGCCACGGTGCTTGCGGGTCATCTGCCTCGTCTTCCTCATCTCCATCTACCTCCTCCAGCTGCTCCTCCTTTCTTGTCACCTGGGTAGAAAATCCACTCATTTCACCAGACAATGCTTCTGCTCCAATGTCCTCCTCCTCCTCCTCCATTTCAGTCCCCACCAGACTCATGTTGCCGCGTGATGTAGTCGCCAAAGTCTCCAGTCCCCTGCCCAGACAGATTTTTCAGCATCTGTTCCAGTAACATGAAGCAGTGGAATGACGTTATTCATCCCGTAGTCCTGGCGACTGACAAATAACGTGGCCTCCTCGAATGGCCTCAACAAACGGCAGGTGTCACGCATGAGCTGCCACTGGCTGACATCAAAGTTACACAGGGGAGTACTCCTGTCCGCCTGGATCATCAAAAAAATCGTTAATGGCCTTTCTCTGTTCATACAATTGGTCCAACATGTGCAGGCTGGAATTCCAATGGGTGGAAACATTGCATATCAGAGTGTGTTGGGGGAGGCCGTTTCTGCCGCTACAACTCGAGGAGGGTATTCCTGGCTTTGTAGGAATGGATGAAGTGCATGCACAGTTTCCTGGCCATTTTCAGAATCTTCTGAAGATCGGTGGAAGACTTCAGGAACCTTTTCAAACCAGATTGAACACGTGCGCCATGCAGGGCGCATGGACCATCCCTCCACCATGGTTCCGATTTGCAGTTGGCGCGGAGAAAGCCACACATTGATTTCTTGTTGCATGATGCGGAGCAGTTCCTCCTCTGTGTGACTTCGTTCGCCGAGGCAAGCCAGGTGTAGAACTGCGTGACACCGCTGTGCCCTACACATGTGGTATGATGGAGCAGTACTTGTGGAGGCTGAGATGGTGGTGGTGGTGGAGGAGGAGGCGGACATTGGCGCAGGAGCCGCAGTTTGACAACGTGGAGGAGAAAGTGGCGTCTCCTGTCCAAGTTGTTGGTGTGCCTGGGCCGGAAGCACATTCACCCAGTGGGCCGTAAAGGACATGTACTGGCCCTGACCGTAGTTACAGCTCCAGACGTCCGCACTGCCGTGCACCTTGGAACAAACCAATAAGCTCAAGGACTGGCCCACCTTCTGTTCTACATATTTATGAAGTGCTGGTACTGCCTTTTTGGAAAAGAAATTACGGCTTGGAACTCTCCATCTCGGCTCGGCACAAGCCATTAGTTCTCTGAACGGTGCAGAGTCCACCATTTGGAAAGGGAGGGACTGCAGCACCAACAACTTGGACAGGAGTACGGTCAGCTTCTGCACCTTAGGATGGTTGGACGCATACTGTTGTCTCTTTGCAATCGCCTCGCTGAACGACTGCTGGCGCCATGAGTAGCGAGGAGCAGGAGCATCTGGATCGGGAGATGATGTCAAAGAGAAACAGTTCCCTTCTGCAGAGGTGGTGGAGCCTTGACTGGCTCCAATGGCATGCGTGCCACTGGGCGCTGCTGCTGCTGCGGCGGCAGGATGGACCACCACATCTGAGCCACGTTTCTCCCAGGCCACCGGATGGTGACGCTGCATGTGTTGACGCAGGGCCGTGGTGCCAACGTTAGCTCCCTGGCCACGCTTCACTTTCTGCTTACAGATTCTACATATACCCATATTCGGTTCCTCCGGTGTCTTAGCAAAGAACTGCCACACTGCCGAGTATCGGATTTTACCACCAACGCTCCGCACTGAGTGACTACTGCCGCCGCTGCCTCGCTGAGCCCCTGTGCCGCTACTTTCTTGGACCTGCGAAGCGGGTTTTTTACCCCGTGGCCGCTTGGCTCCCGACCTCACACTGCTGCTATCCTGCTGACTCACGGCCACACGACCCACTTGCCTGACGCGCAAGCTGACGCCCTCTTCTCCTGACGATGATGAAGCCCTTGCCTCACCCGGCTCCCAAGTGCAGGCGGCTACATCATCATCTATTTGTGTTTTATCGTCACTGCTGTCCTCATCACCGGTCTTGGTATGCAGAGGCTGACCCCTCACAACATGACCTCCCATGCCACTCTCAACATCTATACTTTGCTGCCTACTGCAAGAAGCAGGGGATATTGGCCCCATTTCTTCGCTGCCAAGTAGCTGCTGACTGCCCTCCTCAAATTGTTCATCCTCGCTATATAGTGGCGCTGAGCCCAGACCACATAGTAGATCTCTGGCTGAGGGAATCGGATGGGACAGAGGCGGGTTGAGGACAGGTGAGGGCCGCTGACCCGCTCCCGGGCCATGCCAACTAAGGGTTGTGTCTGAAGTTGTCAGATGTCATCTGGGAGGAAGTGGATGACCTAGTCAACCAATCAAGAACCAATGGGTTGCCGAACAACACTCGGCCGCTAGATGACAGCAGCAGTTCTGGCCTCACCGAGTGACCCCTGCTGCGACGTCCCTTTGCTGTGCTGCGACCTGGGCCTGTTCCAGGAATGTTTGTGCCACTGCCACTCGCAGGTGCAGAGCCTGCCACCTCTCTGTCTGACATACTGTTTGTTCTAAAATGTACAGACACTGTTTGATGAAGATATCTGTATATGATAAACATACACCCTGTATTTGATTCCAAATGAACCCAGTAACAAGCTTGGGTAACCCTTGGATATAAATTGCGCTCCACAAATGGCCAGGAAAAATTGACTTGTATGTGCCATTTAAAAACTCTGTGTATTTTACAGAATGTAAAGGCTTAATTAACCTTCGGATATGAATTATGCTACAGAATTTCTTCTGTGGTGGTGAAAAAGAAAGTTTCTTTTACTGAGTGCAACTGCAGAAAAATACTTAGTTAACCCTTGGATGTAAATTGCGCCAAAGAATTGAGCAGCCAGAAACTACGAGCTTTGTAGCGTGTTACAATGCGGTGTTATTTACGCCTCACAACAAGAGATAAAATTGTAATTAACCTTTGCTTGTGACTTAGGCTACAGGAAAATATATACATTTTGGCGGTGAAAATGACGGTTTTCTTGAGTCACCACAGATGAAAAACAACGCTTAATTAACACCTGGATGTAAATTGCGCAAAAGAATTGAGCCACCACAAACTACTAGCTTTGTACGTGTTACAATGCAGTGTTTTTACGCCACACAACAAGAGATAAAATTGTAATTAACCTTTGCTTGTGAATTAGGCTACAGGAAAAATGTATATATTTTGGCGGTAAAAATGGCGGTTTCTTGGAGTCACCACAGCTGAACAACAACGCTTAATTAACCCCTGGATGCAAATTGCGCCAAAGAATTGAGCCACCACAAACTACTAGCTTTGTAGCGTGTTACAATGCGGTGTTTTTTACGCCACACAACAAGAGATAAAATTGTAATTAACTTTTGCTTGTGAATTAGGCTACAGGAAAAATTTATATATTTTGGCGGTAAAAAAGACGGTTTCTTGGAGTCACCACAGCTGAAAAACAACGCTTAATTAACCCCGGTATGTAAATTGCTCCAAAACATTGAGCCACCACAAACTACTAGCTTTGTAGCGTGTTACAATGCAGTGTTTTTACGCCACACAACAAGAGATAAAATTGTAATTAACCTTTGCTTGTGAATTAGGCTACAGGAAAAATGTATATATTTTGGCGGTGAAAATGACGGTTTCTTGGAGTCACCACAGCTGAAAAACAACGCTTAATTAACCCCTGGATGTAAATTGCGCCAAAGAATTGAGCCACCACAAACTACTAGCTTTGTAGCGTGTTACAATGCGGTGTTTTTTATGCCACACAACAAGAGATAAAATTGTAATTAACCTTTGCTTGTGAATTAGGCTACAGGAAAAATGTATATATTTTGGCGGTGAAAATGACGGTTTCTTGGAGTCACCACAGCTGAAAAACAACGCTTAATTAACCCCTGGATGAAAATTGCGCCAAAGAATTGAGCCACCACAAACTACTAGCTTTGTAGCGTGTTACAATGCGGTGTTTTTTAAGCCACACAACAAGAGATAAAATTGTAATTAACCTTTGCTTGTGATTTAGGCTACAGGATAAATGTATATATTTTGGAGGTGATAATGTCGGTTTTTTGGGAGTCACCACAGCTGAATACAAAACGCTTAATTAATCCCTGATGTATATTGCGCCAATGAATTGAGCAGCCAAAAATGAAGTGTTATTTGTATTGTAAAACCGCTGTTTCTTTAAATGAATACAACAGGAACTGGCTTAGATCCCCCTTCGATTTTCAATGTGCTGTGAGCAGATAGCATTAAAATGTATATGCAGCTGCATTGGACGCACACTGGATTTCAGATCCAATACCCCAAAAAAATCAGAAATAGAACGTTAAGGGAAGCAGTCTCTGAGACAAGCTGAGACACCCCACAAAAATCGCTGTATAAAAATCAGTTCTTCAGTAACAATCAGCCGCGGCAGCACCTTCCCTAATCAGTACAGTGAGAGCGGTATGAGCTCCCAGCGTCACGCCCGGACTTATATAGTGCGGTGACGTCACAGAATCCCGCCAGTCTCTGATTGGCTTCATCTTTGCACATGTCATGCAGGCTCTGCCCTTCTTCCTCCCAGAGTTCTTTGCCCCATGTAACGCCAGTGCTCGCAGCCATTTTATCAATGAAAAGCACACTTCGTTCACCCGAAGTACCCCAAACTTTGACTTCGTTCAGAACCGAAGTTTTCCTGAAATTCTAAACGAAGTCCACTTCGTTAGAATCAATTCGCCCATCTCTAATGTTAAGGAATGAGTCACTGTATCATGGCTTACAAATACTAGTGAAATGTGAACAGGGCAGAGACTTAAATGATTCTCACTATAGACATTTATCACCTAACCACAGGATAAGGAAAAGTCTGAACACTGGGCTCCAAGCACTATGCCTCCTCACTCACTTGTAGAGTGTTCGACCACTCTACTAGTGGCCTCAAATATATATATATTGGGACTAGTGATGAGTGATTCGGCCAATAATCTGATTCAAGTAGATTCCAGATTTTGTGGAATCATCTCTCGATTGTGATTAATCTCCGATTCCCATTAAAGTCTATTGGAGAGGAACACCAGCTTCATTCTTACACCCAAACAGGTGAGGTGAAGCTGGAATTAAAATCCACAAAAGTAAACTGGATACGTGCTACATCTTAGTCAAGACAATTAGGCAACAAGAGTCACAGAAAAAAATTCACAGGCTAAAATAATTAATTCTGTTCAATGGCTAACCGAAAACATGAGGACGGCATCGCCACAGCTGGTACAGCGCTAGCAGAGAAATATGAGTAGTATAAATGCTGACGTGCACCTCACAACACAGGGACACCTGTAACTCAGACTGTGGTAGCTGCTAGTAACACAGAAATAAAATTGGGTGCTATTTCACCGTTGTTTGAGATGAGAAATATGAGTAATATAAATGCTGACGTGCACCCCACAAGAAAGAGACACCCTGAACTCTGTGCTGGCAGCTGGCAACGCAGAAATAATATTGGGTGCTTTTGTAAAGTGGCTTGAGAGGACAAATACGAGTTAGAAATGCAGACGTGCACCCCACAAGATAGTGAAACCCTGAACTCAGACTGTGGTGGATGCTGGCTACGCAGAAATCAAAAGTGGTGCTATTTCCCAGCGGCTTGAGAGGAGAAATATGTCTGATGCAGGATCTGCCCCCCCCCCCCCGGAGCAGGCATGTCCTACCCCCTGTGCTGTGCTGTTCAGAGCACTGGAGCTGTTTCCACAAAGCTCAGCAGAGAGACAGTGATCCGTTCTGTTCGCTGTATAGAAGCTAATGCCGCCGATCAGGAAGTGCAGTGACATAGATAAAACGAGGTCATGTGATTTCAGCTGCCAATGAGATCCCTACACACCCCACTGGTGATGTTCTTCACACCCCACCACCCCCGTGCTCTGCGCTGATTGGCTGGCTGCCAAAATTACAGGAAGCGCCGAAAATGGCGTGATTGGAATCCTCGATCACGATTATTGACAAGATTTTAATCAAAATAATCTCTTTGCGGAACATAGATTTTAGTGAAAATCTCCCAGCGAATTCAACACTCAACACTAATTGGGACTTTAGGGCCCATTTTAGTCAACAGTGGGGGTAGAAGCAATGGGACCCTCAGGAATTGGAGATTTGTTACCTATCCAGTGTATAAGTAATAAATGTCTATAGTGGATAAACCCCTTTAAGGAAGGTGCAATATTTAGAGAGATGGTGAGATGCACAGTCGGAGTCAAATTACGATCATCAATTACGAAAAGGGTGATTTATCAGAGTTGCAAAACAGGTATTATTATTGGCTTTTTTGACAAGGATAGCAGTATTTCCAAAACTGCACAGTTTCTGAACTGTTCATATGCTGCTGGGGTGAAAGTGCATAGTGAGTGGATAAATTGCACCATACGTTATGTGGCCATTGATGTGAAAGGTGAACATTGAGTACTGTGGTGCACATGGATGGACCACAACGCTGCAGTGGAACAATTCAAACAGCTCACAGCTAAAATGAACCACTGGACTACATGATGTGTGCCAATTCAACAAACCCAACTACATATGGAGTTCCAATACAGACCAATGGTCACTGAACTTCTGATAACAAAGTTGCACTTTTTGATAACAAAGGTTTACATTTTTACAGCAGTATCAGAATGGGACTTCTACTTATTGACAAAGGTTGCCTTTTTGATAATTCACATTTTCATCATCAAATGGATGGGCATTGATGTGTCAGATAAAAAAAAAAATAAAAAATCATCGGACAAATATCCTGTAACCATTGCTGGAAGAACACAAGCTGGTGGTGACAGCATTGTGGTCTGGGGAATGATTTGTGGCATTCTCTGGGCCAGCATGCTGATTGTCTCCCCTGGTGCGGATGGGACTTTCCAGTAAGAAAATATGACCTGCCAAACAGCTTAAATTGTCCTATATTGGTTGAAAGAGCATGACCAAGACATCCAAGTGCTTCTCTGGCCTTCCTATTTCTCCAATCTGTCCTGAATGCAGCAGCCAGGCTTGTCTTTCTTTCCAGCCGCTATACTGATGCCTCTACCCTGTGTCTGTCTCTGCACTGGCTGCCTATTCAGTACAGAATACAACATAACTCATCACTCTCACACATAAGGCTCTCCACAGTGCTGCACCCCCATACATCTCCTCCCTTATCTCTGTCTACCACCCTACCCGCTCTCTCCGCTCTGCTACTGATCTAAGACTACACACCTCACTCATCCGAACCTCCCATGCCCGTCTCCAAAGATTTTGCACGTATTACACCAGTTCTCTGGAACATGTTACCCCATGTGATCAGGCACACTCACAACCCTCACAGTTTTAAGTGCGCTCTGAAAACTCATCTCTAACAACCATCAAACCCCTAATGTCAACCCCCCAAATTCGTCAAGATTCTCACTTCCTCACTTCGCACCCACAGCACTTTTCTGTATATGATTTTAAGGTTGGGGTTGCAGGGGTTCACCCCATTTTTTTGTATACTACCCCTATTTATTAACATGGGTGGTCCATTGTAAACCCAAACACTTTTCAGCCTTTTTTTCACCCCTACACCCAAAATTTTTAACTCTTCGTCATGGGGCCCCACACCTGTGTCTCATTTTCATAGTTTTTTTTTTAATGTAATGTTGGTTGCTGGCTTATTCCCCTATATTGAAAACTGCGGGTAGTTGGGGCTATATAAATAAAAAATTATTATTATTATTATTTTTATTATTATTAATTTTTATTCTCCAAAATTGAAAAACATTACATCGTAGGGCCACCCGGGCATTGTGTTTTCCCTCATCTCATCAGCTGGCGGAGACAACTGTGACAAACCCACCTTACGATCACTCCCCCCCATCTATCTGCTTCCTTACTGCACACATATATTACTGCGGTCATAAAATTGACCAACTTCATATTTGAGCAAGTGACCTATATTTTGTTTCTTTTTACAGGTTGTTCTGTCTTTGTCTACTCCTGACTGGATCCTATTATGGGTCATGTCATAATTGTGTTTTCAATTTTGTCCTCTTGTGTCTTAGTCATGAGCTCTGTATTGTGCTACTTATTCTCCCTGGCACTGTTACAAATTGTTAGGAATGACAAGGTTTCGTAAAAATTTGCTTGGCGAGTTACATGATTTATCCCCTTTTAAAACGGGGGAAAATTGTAAGGAGCTAGAAGCAGCAATAAGTCGGGGTTTTTTGAGACAAAAAAAAACAGGGCTTCGAAACTTCTACTTTTTTACTATTGGCTCATCAGGTTTCAGTTATCCCTTTCACCAAATACTAACATAATCCAGATAAATTTCATACATCCCCATTAAACACCAAATTTGTAAGAAAAAACAATGCTTTTGTTACATGATGTACCCTTCTAGCTGGCACACTGGTTAACATTCATTAAGTGATGAATACTTTTGGGCATGACATTTTTGGGGTAAAGTCTACAGTATGCATGCTCTATACAGTTACAAGATGCAAGACAACATAAGCAGCACTTCAGCAGTAAACAATGCTTGTCTATAATCATCTCAGGCTGAAGCTGGGTAATTACTTGCAAGTCAAAAGCCTGTTATATGTTCTTGTGCAAGAATCTATTGCTGCAGACACAGCACAAAACCCCTATTCGCTCACCCCCCTCTAGCTACCGCACACAACAGATACTCGTGCTTACCTTCTACATTTTGCTGTGTACCTCTTATTATATATTCCCTGTTTCTTTGCAGGTACTGTAATGCCATCCTATTAGGTCATTCCTGCAACACACAATCAATTTTCAACCGAGTTTTTTTTCTTAGTCAAACACATGCAAATCTAGCAGAGCTCGTTTGAAATTCCACTGATTTTTTTTGGTTTTTTTTTTTTTTTGCAATTCGAAAATCTTTTAAAAATTTATCTGTATTCCCCAAAAAACACATTGGGAAAAAAAACAGTTTTTTCACTGACAAACCCTGTTGTACCATGAGGTATGGGTTTTTTTATTAAAAATGTAGTAATGACATATTGCATTGCATATTGACTAACAAACAGAGATTTGCTGCTAAAATTTCAAGCTGTTGTCTGAAAATTGTTGTCATATCATAAAGGAGCTTAAGAAAAAAAACAATTGGGGTCAAAAAAAAAAAAACATTATAGAAATTAGACTGTCCTATGAAGATAGATCAATGTACAAAGTGTGTAGTTTAACATATTTAATCATCTTTCCACCATCCCAAGTAACCCATTTGCCATGTCTAACACACTCAATGGATTCACACTTTCTCCAAGTTTGCAGTCTTGTTATAACCTTTAACTCAGCCTTGTCCTACAAACCACACCCAATCAATTTTTCCCCCCTCTTGCTTCTCTGCTCAAAGTTTTTTCAATTCGCCTTTTCTTTAAAAAGGGTTTTCCAGGGTTTAAAGATTTCATAAAAAACTAAAAAAGATAATTGAAAAATAAAGATTTCCCCTACCTTTATGTTTTCTTTTTTTTTGCCCTCCTTATTTTTAAAACATAAGTCCACTTTTGCACTGAAGTTTCCTGATTGTGGGGGTTCAGTATTTCCACATCTCTTCCCTACAAGTCCCAACGCTTTAACTAGGACTTCCCTCCACATATCACTGCTAACATTGTGCTGACTTATTTAATCCCCCCCCTTTTTTGCTTCATAAAAATAATGATAGGGGCTCACGATCATATTTAAACTGTAAGAGGGGAGTCCATATTTTAACGCAGACACAACCCCCCCCCCCCCCCCCAGCTCTGAACTGCAGCCCGCTGCTCCCATTACTAAATTCTGCCAGCAGGACTCAAAGATAAACAAATAATTCCCCCTGCCCTGTAATTACTCTAATGTAATTACTTCTATTCACTTTCAAGCTACAGGCTGGAAAGACTGAATGCAGCCAGATCGCACTCTGCTCAGGTCATACCCACTAAAGGGGAGTGTTTCTGAGCTGAGCCTGACTTCACAGCACACCCACTGAGTGATGACAAAATGTTCACTGAGGCCATGTACTTCACATGGTTTGAAGAAGGTAGGCATAAGGGAGGACAGGGCTCTTTGCCTGGTTCTGCACAATAGGACAGGCAGATAATTTTTAATAAGTATGAATTACAAAGTTTAATATAATAGAGTTGTGACCCCTATAGCAAATAAAAAGATGATCCTGGAGAACCCCTTTAACTTTGACTCTACAAAACTGCTGGTTCATACCTTTGTCATCTCCCACCTAGACTACTGCAACATTATCCTCTAGAGCCTTCCACCTAAAACTCTTACTCTCCTCCAATCCACCCTCAGGTCTGCTGCCAGACTAATCCACCTCTCTGTTGCTCATTGGCCTCTCTCCTCTGCCAATCCCTTCACTACCCATTGCCCAGTGAATCCTGTTCAAACTATTAACTATGATATGCAAGGCTCTCCATACTCTGAAACTTCTATACTGTACATCTCTGCCTTAAAGGGGTTTTGCCAAGAAGTGATTTCCTCACCTAACAGGCTGATACTCCCCTCTTGAACCTTGAAAAAAAAGGGGCGTTGTGTTTCTGTGTTTAAAAAAACAAGTACTTCCTCTGTGATGTCATCACTCCACCTCCCATGCACGCTCCCGAGGCTGATATTCAGTCTCTGTAGTTTTGCTAAACCACAGAGGATATCTGTATTGTGCACAAGCTATACCGGTTTTGTTTTCTCCCGCTTATCTGCTCAGGAGTAAAGTTAAGCTCTGAGCAAGCAGTGGAGCAGGCAGTGACTACAGACAGGGGGTGTGGGGGAGAGGAAGGAGGGCTGAGCAGGCAGCATCTGCATGCTTACTCAGATAATTACATTACAACCAGAGGATTCTCAATACAGCAGACACAGTCTTTGACACAGAAACAAAGCTAGTGCAGATTCCCAGTAACACTGCTTTTTTCTCCCCCTCCCTTCAAAGCTGCCATCAGATAAGAAGTGCAAACATCACAAGTGTGGCCAGGAGCTTGCCAGATCAGCTCCTGGTCTTAGCTAATGTAAACAGTCAGGAAACTAAGGGCATCTAAGTCAGGCTGTAGGTCTCAGAGGCTTCACTTTTTTAATCACATATATTTAGAAAAGTGATTAAATACCCATTTTGGAGGATTACACGTCAACATTAGATTGTGGCAAAACCCCTTTAATATCCCAATACTTCCCCTAAATGTAATCTTTGATTCTCATAGGACTTCATTCTTTGCTCTTTTCTGACTGCTTCTCACACTACTTGCTGAAAGATGCATGACCTGGAAAACCATGCCTTTGATAATGCAATTTTGATAGAAAAAACTGAAGCAAAAGTAAAATAGTAAGTAGAAAGTAACAGCCTATTCATGTATCTATGAAAATGCTTCAAATCAACTTCAAATCAATTGGTAGGTACATATTAGCAATAAGTTGAATTTGTGTATTAATACGTATGGGTTAATCATTAGTAATGAAGGCTGCATTTGCTAGCTCTGTCACTATGGGTACATGCTTCCAATATTTTGGTAGTAATACTCATT
Organism: Phyllomedusa bahiana; assembly: GCA_025379985.1. Classification (NCBI taxonomy): domain Eukaryota; kingdom Metazoa; phylum Chordata; class Amphibia; order Anura; family Hylidae; genus Phyllomedusa; species Phyllomedusa bahiana. The sequence goes on along the minus strand of JAODAL010024178.1, from coordinate 45,452 downwards.
TTCCACTTCCACTGATGCCTAACAGCGCCCAAGTACCTTGCACTAGAGACATCTGCTATACTCCAGTTGTATAATCTCTACTGTCTTTGAATTCTAGAAGATATTCAAGCTGTTAAATAATATTCAATAAACAACTCTTGCTTTCTATAGATTTTATACTTTCAACATTTCATGAGATTTTCCTTTCTTTTTATTGTACTTTTTATGTTTTACAAGCTCATAAACTTGATCTTATTCACCTTTCTGCTAATAATGTTATGTTTGTGTGGCAGGAGACTTGGACCTGCTTGCCTTTTGCCTTAGTCTGGTTTAATAGTTGACATTTATTATGCTGCAAGTTAAAATATGGGTACCTTACAAATAAAATATAATTAGAATAATAACTTCACCTCAGTGACTCAGCAGCCTGCACTCCGAAATTCTTTTATGTCTCTTGGCATTTTGTAAGATTGGTGCTTCTTTTTTATTTCACTTTGTTATGTTGTCTCTAATGTAACATTGTTACTTTTATATCATGGTAGGATAAGGAATCTTGTTTGGCCTGAATAATAAGTGCATCCAGTGCCCTACATGGAAAGAGCCTTTATGCATATATAGAGCAGTACAGAATGTAAGAGAATCATGCAAATCAGTATCTTTCGTCCAGTCTTGTTTTCCTTTGATAACTTTTCGGGGTATTGACTCATTTGCTGAGATGGTTTACTCTTTTACATATTGCACAGTAACATTAATTTACACTTGGCAGTACAAGAAAGTACAATGGCTGTAAAATCTCCTAATTAAAATGTATGATGCTCAAATATAAAACAAGCACTAAGCTATAAACAAATATTGCTTGCAGATATCTGACAGTGTGGCAGGAAACAGTATTTTAACTATTCTATAAACCTGAGAAATGCTGAATACAATTTCTTTAAAATGAAAAATCCACAGAATGAAATAATTACAGAGATAATTATTTTAAATAAATGAAATGTTATGAATCTCTGCATACATTGTATATACGAGAGGAGGACATTGCATTCATGCTAATTCCTTTACATGCTCTTAGCAGCAATATTACTTCTATTTGGTTCATATATACAAGTGTATTGCAGCTCAGCACAGGCTGAAACATGATACCTATATATTTTCATATATGTATACTTGCTTTTAGGATAATGTACCTCCATAGTACTGTGTGCGCAGAGGAAAGGAGTGGAAGCAGAGGTAGTCATGGCGGAGGCCGTCACTCTGGTCACTCTCATCAACCGCACCTCTCGTGCCTCTCCCACTCCGGTACCAGAGAAGAGAGGGTCTGCACTTTAGAGGTGATAGTGGTGGTTGTTTTTCCCTTGAGGCACACTCTATAGGTGGTCTCTCCCTCGACTGGTGTGTGAGGTGCCCTTAATGTGCGGTGCAGAATAAACAGGCAGGAGACAAAGGGTTTAATGGTTTCCAAATATCATCTGAGGCCTCTTTAATTTCCATTAGCAAGTTGTCATGCACATCTCAGTGGACATCCTTCATGTTACAACACCGTCCTTCCAAGGCAGAGCGATGCCCCTAAACCCAGTCCCTTACTGAGCTACCTCTCTATCACTCCACTCCCAGGAGGCCAGGGAAGAAAAAGAGTTTAAAAGGGATGTATCGCTTCATCAGTTCGGCTGGTCTCTTTAAGCTTGATTCTCTCAGTTCCTGAAATCCAGGGGCATTTCTTCCCCTTCCAGCTGGGTGTTTCTTAACTGAAGGGGATGACTTCCCCCCAATCCTCCCCTTTCACTGTACATTGCTCTCTCCCAATCAGTGTGTGTCCCCCTCCCCTCTGAGTCCACATGTCACTGTCCTTTCCTATGCAGTCTTTATTTTGTAAGAGTATTTTACCATACCACAGGCCTACATTCAGTCTAGACAGCCTTCTATGGAACTCAGGAGCATTGATCTATTCTCCTCTCACAGTGGAGGTTTTTTCCTACAGTTGATCCAGTCTTCTATGGACTCTTCCAGAGCACAGATCCATCTCCCTTCTATGCTGGAGCATTAGGCACTGAGGCACAATTCTGCTGTATTCTGATTGTAGAAGCAGCTTCAGTGTCAATGAGGTGCTTGCTATCTGTACCGAGTGAATTGTTGCCGGCCCCTTATTCTGAGTGAGAGAGGCAGGAATTGCGCGCTCAGTGAATACCATACGAGTGCCCGGACAGATTGTAAATTAGTTGGAAGCCCGTAGCCAGTGAAATGCAAGGAGGTGGGATCGACCAGGGCACTTGGGAACAGGGGTTTACCAAAACGATGTTAAGGCAGGTTGTGAAAACAAGACAGCTTTGCTAATGACATCCAATTGCAAAGTTGCTGGTTTTCAATGTCCTCTTATTCCAAAGACCATTTAATGAAATGATACAACCCCTTTAAAGCTGACCTCAAAGCCCAGAGGCAGCACAGGCCAAGTCACAATAGCCTGGTGGATCGCTTTACTGACAGCTGCAGATGAAGGCACCAATATCCTGAAGGTGGATATCAGTGGAGAGAACTACTCTGTGGCAGAGAGAGACAAGCTCTCCTGGAGAGAGACCCAGACTTCACTTGGCAGATGGAGACCAGGTGCCACATGTATGAAACTGTTTAGGTCTAAAACTCACTCTTATGCCCATAGTAATCTTTAGGCAAAAAGTGAGTTTTAGACATAAACAGGTTAATTTATTAATAAACATTATTAAACATTTTTAACCATTAGTAGTATACCATACCACCTACTCCTGTATACTACAGTACAATTCCAGGCAAAACTTTTTTTTTACGGTGGCACTTATGGCTTCCTAGCACGCAGCTGTACAGACTTTGTGTGCTTCTCTACAGCCTCTGAGCCTCCATACAACCCTAGTGTACATTGTTTGAGGCCGTAAGAGTATCCTTACCATTATGACATAACAAATTATTTTCTTTTGGTTTTCTACGTAACAACATTGCAGATTGCTATAAAATATGGACAAAGCTTAACTTGTTTTGAAACAGGGCAAAGATCCTTTACCACAAGCTCTTAATTCCTGTATATAGACATAAAGTACATGCTTTGACTTGTATTTCTGTAGCTGAATCATCAGCTAGATCTGTCTAGGCACTCTTTGCTTCTGAATGGCGACCCTAATGTTTCCTTGTTGTTCTTAAAATTTTGTTATTAACCAGTGCTGTTGGCATGAGAGGTCCATTACTATAGAAAGATAGGGAAGCACCACTGCCCTGCTTTATTGTTTAGTAGTTACCATTCTCATATTTACATACACAATCTCATATACATATATGAGAATGGTAGCTTCTAAATAATTAAGCTAGGCAGTGGTGCTCCCCTATCTTTCTATTGTGTGGGGATCATTGATGCCAGTAGCATATATATATTTTTTCAGGGAATATTCTCTGAAAAAAAAGGCCAAGAGAGCAAAAATTCTGCCGGGGTAGATATATAATATATATTTATATATTATATATATATATATCAGGCCAAAAATCATCAGAGTATGGGTAAACTTTTGATCAGGCTTAGTTTGGAATGTTTTTGGTTGCATTTATGATTTAAGAAGAGAAAAACACATTAAAAGGTTTGACTATAATTTGGCTCATCCAACCACTAACATGAGTAAAAAAAAAATCGTTTTGTCGTTATCATTCATATCTCTTGTAAAAAAAGGCTAAGAGAGCAAAAATTCTACCAGGGTTTGTAAACTTTTGAGCACAACTGTATATATAATGTATTTACATTTAGGGATTGTCCAGAACTTAAAAAAGCTTGTTGGTCCACTGGGGTATGATTAGAAATAGAAAAGAAGTGTACTCACCTCCATGACGCTCCCGTTCCATCCAAATGACCGTCCCAAACATCTGGGTGCACAGTGGACGTCCAGCAGACCAACAAGCTTTTGAAAGTCCTGGACAACTCTTTTAAAAAATTGGTAATATATACATGCAGTGGGTAAAATAAGTTTTGAAGATATCACCAATTTTTTTAAGTGAAAAGATTTCTAAATGTGCTATTAACTAGTGTTGAGCGATTGCGTTGGCTATAGAGATCGATCGATAGTCGATAGTCGGCCGCTATCGAATAAGTTTTTCATAGTGAGCATAGATTAGCGCGATGACCATTAAAGTCTATGAGGAGAGCAACAACACCTTCATTATTACACCCAAAACAAGGCTGGAGTAAGTTGAAATTAAACATCAACAAAACGTTCAATATGGATACGTGCTACATCTTAGGCAACACACTTAGGTTATAAAAGTCCACAGAAGAAAAAAAAGTCACAGACCAATTTACTATCCCTGTCTTGTACCACAGCCATGACCCTCTTTAAACCTGCATCACCCACAAAATTAAAAAACGTGCCAGGAAGGCAGTATGATTTGAACCATCATGTTACTTGAACTGGACATTGAATATCCCTGTCCTGGAACGAGTCATGAGCCCCAACCTGCATGACCCCCACATTTAAAGGGATAAGTGCCGGAAGAAGGAGTCTTTCAACCACCATGTTTAGTTGAATGGACATTGACTATACCTTGTATGGGCCACAGCATGAGCCCAAACCTGCATGACCCCCACATTTAAAAAAGTGCCGGAAAAAGGAGTCTTTCAACACCATTTTAGTTTCCTGGGACTTGACTATACCTGTCTGGCCACAGCATGAGCCCCAAAACCTGCATGCCCACATTTAAAAAAGTGCCGGGAAAAAGGAGTCTTTCAACCACCATTTAGTTGAACTAGACATTGCTATACCTGTCCTGGGCCACAGCATGAGCCCCAAACCTGCATGACCCACATTAAAAGTGCCGGAATAAAGGAGTCTTTCAACCCCATTTTTAGTTGAACTCGGACTTTTGACTTATACCTGTCCGGGGCCACAGCATGAGCCAAAACCTGCATGACCCCCACATTTAAAAAGTGCCTGGAAAAAGGAGTCTTTCAACCACCAATTATTTGTTTCACTGAGACATTGACTACTACCTGTCCTGTTGGCCACAGCATGAGCCCAAACCTGCATGACCCAACATTTAAAAAGTGCCGGAAAAAGGAGTCTTTCAACACATTTTTGTTGAACTGGAATTGATATACCTGTCCTGGGCATCAGCCATGGCCCCAAACCTGCATGACCCCCACATTTAAAAAAGTGCCGGGGGGAAAAATGGAGTCTTTCAACCACCATTTTAGTTTCACTGACATTGACCTATACCCTGTCCGGGCCACTGCAATGAGCCCCAAACAGCATGACCCCCCACATTTAAAAGTGCCGGGGAAAAAAGGAGAGTCTTTGTCAAACCACCATTAGTTTCACTGGACATTGACCTATACCTGTCCCTGGGCAACAGCATGACGCCCCCAAACTGCATGACCCCCCACATTAAAAAGTGCGGAAAAAGGAGTCTTTCAACGCACATTTTAGTTTCACTGACATTGGGAACATTACACTGTCCTGGGCCACAGCTGAGCCCAAACATGCCATGACCCCCACATTTAAAAAAGAGCCGGAAAAAAAAGGAGGAAGTCTTTCAACACCATTATAGTTTCCTGGACATTGACTATACCTTCATTGTACCATAGCATGACCCCCTAAACCTGTTTGGACCCACAGGATCACAAAGTGGGCACTATGCTTACTTGCCCAGGCCGGAGTTATAAGTGGGGTGCGGTGAAAGCCCAGGCGCGCGTCCGTCATCTATTTACACGCAGAGTTAAAATTGCCCTGATGACGCTAGCAACGAAAACTGGTCGTGTGAAGCAGAGTGCGCGGAAGCGAAAGTGTGAGACTCCAGCCTTCCTCTGTACAAAGTCAATACCTGGGTAGCGCTTCGCCTCCGTATGAGTGGGACCAATTGAGCTTCACTTGGAAATACTGGTGGTTAACGCTCCTGTTACACCAGGTGCCCTTTATCTTGGCATTTCTTTTATCATTTTACTCAACATGCTGGAGGAAATGGTCTCTGGTACTTTGTTCTCTGTCCGTGCCTCCATACTCCATTGTCCTCTGAATAACCTAACATCTGGGTCAAGTTTTCCTGTACCTCCCTTGTACAATTCAGAGGAGATTTTTTTAACAGCTATTTTGTTCATGCAGTTTTTTAGTACCTTTAATTATAGAAAACACATTTTTAAAATAGGATGGAATCCCACCATTCTGTCTTTGTTTCTCTTTTTTCATTGTTTAAATGGGTTGTCCTCAATACAGGGATGATAGCTATGATAAAGATTCTTGCAAAAAACAGTCATTTTTGCCAATATGTGTCCGGATTAACAGTTTCCTACCTATTCCTGTTTATCTGACAGCACCATCACCCTTGAGCACTCTTGACAATTGTGAAGAACAAAGTTGTTAGAAACAACATTTTTTTGAACTAGGACCTGTAGTATAGCTGCATGTCACAGCAAAATTGCCCCCAAATTCAAAGCATGACCCTTGCACGCCACTTTGGTCAATTGTGTGAAGACAAATGTCTGATTAGAAACAACATTTTTTAGAGGACCTGTTAGTATAGCTGCATGTCACTTGCAAAATTGCCCCCCAAAATTCAAAGCATGACCCTTGAGCTCTTTTGGTCAATTTTGAAGAACAAATGTCTGTTAGAAAACATATTTTTATAATAGGTCCTGTACTATTGTACTGCATTTCAAAGCTAGCATGACCAATAAATTATAAAAAATGGACTTCTCAGCCACTGTTAAAAATTGTGGAGGAGAAAATGCCACTAGAAGCACATTCTGTTACAAAGGACCATGTTATGCTGTATCTCACGCTTAACATGACACAAAAAATTATAAATATGGACTTCTCAGCCACTATTAAACTTGTGAGGGGGAAATGCCACTTAGAAGTCACCATTTCTGTGCTCCAAAGGAACATGATATTGCTGTATCTCACGCAAATGACCTCAAAACATTTTGACAATGCGAAACTTCTTAAAGATAAAGTGAGTAAATGGAATACGGTGTTGTCATGAAACCTTGCTGTTCTTTTACAGTCTCCTCACAGCAAAACCAGCAAATGAATGTTGGAAAGAGAATAAAAATTGCAGTACGAATTGTTCATTTTAAAAAAGTTTTCTAGAGGACATTTCTGTTTGAAACGGAATGTGAAGTAGACTGGCAACTAATTCGGTGACCTCGGTAATTGGATGGCCACAACATCATCAGAAGATCCATTGCATGATTCATCTTGATGAAGTCAAACGATCCACATTATATGTGGAATAGCCGGATAGCGTTTGTCTGTAATATGACTTCTCCTGCTGATGTTGCTTGAAGGTCGCTCAGATATGACATGGCTGCTGGGCAGGACAAAAAAAACACCTCTATGGCGTGACGTGCCCCAGCTGGGCCATTCGTCATTTTGGATACCAGAAGTTAGTGGGTCCGGAACACATGCAAAACATCAGGTGTTGAGAAGCAGATAGTCGGATGAACCATTGATCTTAAGCTGATCTCTGTAGTTGTGTTGGATGTTGTGCCCTGAATTGCATGCGTGGTGAGGTGGTAAACAAACATTGCCAGAGGTCACCTATTAGGCTTCTGCCACCTTTGCTGCCGCTGCCGCTACGCCTACTTGGCCACTCTACTGCTGTCACGTCCGCATGTTGTTGTTCACCGTGACATTTGGGGAACGTGAAGGCAGACGAACAGATGTCTCCAGTTGATCAATCTGCAAAGGTCTCCATTTCCTTGAATTTACTCTCTATTGGGTGGGTGGAAGGAAAGTGCTTGATTTTTGTTTTGTATTACCGGCGGATCCAGGAAGGGTGGCCACCCAGTATCTGTTGTTCATTTTCGATTGGCCTTAATGCGAGGGAGGATCATGTTGGAGAATGGAGCATCCAAGCACTCATGTGAGAGATGGAGCCTTGATTTCCAAGCCTCTGGAGTCGAGGGGGCACTAGCCAAAATCGATCTTCCTCAATCTTCCCTCCGCTCGAATTCGCGCCAAACTCTTACCAGGGGACGTCCGGTAACATCGGTGTCTAGGAATAACTCCTTTCCTCCTCCTCGCTGCCTCTGTTTTAGCAACTGCTTCAACACAGCCCTGACTGCCTGAGATGATGCACCCTGACGAGTGATGCGCCACCTTGCACTAGCTCTGGACCCGAACCACTGCCTAAATGAAGACCGATGAAATTGTGAAACTGTCGGGCCTTGTGGATTGACGGACAGAAAGGCTTGATTTCCCATCTGTTGTCCGTCTCCTCTCCTCCGTCGCTGGCGGACTGTTTGTTTCAGAGTGTCAATGATGTTCCAGAACACTAAGTTCACCACAATTAGCTCATGCTGACAAGGGCATTGTACGAACTGGACCATTTGGTGGCTTCTTCAAACTGGCAAGGATTGGTGCAGAGTCTTTCACCTGCCTCCACTCTCGGTGGTTCAACACGCCGTGGTCCGTACCGTGCTTGTTGGCCATGTGTCACTTCGGTACTGTGTTACTGGCATTGCGATGCTGCCACAAACGCTGGAGCCAATGTGGAGGGTGAATTCCCAGCGTGTTGCCACTGTCAACATTGCTGGTACGGTTTGACTGCGGCAGGAGGGAGCTGACGCTGCAACGAAGCCAGGCGGGACGAAGCAGGGTGGGCGAACGGCGGAAAGTGCGAAACCTCAGACCTCGAGCCTTCTTCAGCAGGCAGTCCAGACCCCGGGTAGCTCTTTAGAAATTTCTGGACGACATGGTTTCATGACATGTGCCAGGCAGGGATGTGCTCCAGCTACCGATTTTAGGCAGGCCGCAGATTCGCCCGTTATCGCAACCACCTTGCCTGGCACAAGGTTCTTGTCACCCAGCAGCGCTCGGGTCTCGTTGCTTGAGCGTCCACAGCTCCTGACCTGTGTGTGGACGGTCTACAAGGCTGATTAATTTACAACACGGCCTGGTGTCTCTGGGCCACGTGATGCCACCAGAGGACCTTGGGGGAAAGAAGCCCGTGCGCCATCCCTGCGGTTTTGAAGGGTGCGCGCAGCCCTGAGAGCCACCGGTCACCCCAGTGGACATCCACCAGCTCACCCCGTGAGCTGTCACAGAGATATAGCGCCTTGGCCGTGCTTATAGTCATGTGCGGTGGTCAGATGGACTTTTCCCGGCCACAGACGCCAGACAACGCGCTGAAATTTTAGATGGAACGTGGTCTGGCAGGGCAGGGACGGCTTTCTGGCCCAAAGAAATGCCTGCTCGGACATCTGGTATTGGGGGCTACGGCAAGGGCATGAGTGGCGGAACCCATCTGTGTCCACCAGACGGAAAGGCAACATTTCCAAGGCCAAAGCCTGCAATTGCCGAATTCAGTGCTTTTGGCTTTGGGAGGTTGGTGTTAAAGTTGTTTCTTCTGCTCCCAACCTGGAAGACCGAAGGCTGGCATGCTAGGACTGGCACTGTACGGGTGGCAGTTCATTCAACTGGCGGAAGGAGAAGAAGGGTAGATGGGTCTCTGGTGGTGCTTTTGGTTCTCGGGAGACGGTGGAGGCTGAAAGCGGAGGCTGATCCCTCGATCATGACTATGAGAGACATGGGCAGCTGAGACGCCTGGTGGTGGCAGAGAATGGAGGAGGTGGAGACAGAGGGTTGTGACAGTGATTGGAGGCCCGGCGTCGGTCTGGCCTTTTTTGGCCAAGTGTTGCCTTCCATTTCAAACTCCGATGCATTTGCTGGCATGTGACTAGCATGTTGGTGGTGGTTAACCAACCATATATTCTTGCCTCTACCTTATAGCGTTTACGGCAAAGTGCAGCATATGACATCGCTGGGTGAAATCAGAGGCTTGCTCAAAGAAGGCCAGGCTTGAGAGGTCCTGGACCTTTTGAAGGCGATAAAAGCGAAATTGACGGGGTTTGGCGCTGAACGTGGCAGGCGGAATCATTTCAGCGGACTTCTGCGACTGCCCTCTCCATTTTTGAGGCAGGGACACGTACTGACACTACCCCATCGTGTCTTCCTCCTCGTTCAGTGATGAAGCGCTCGCAAGCAAATTCTGTTGAAAACGCCCACGTTTGGATCCGTAATGACGTCATCATCTATCATAACACAGTGACTTCGTCGTCCTGTGACATTCTGCACTCCAGGAGCGCGGGCTACAAGCAGAGGGATGCAAGGCGTTGCCGACGCCCGGGATTTTTGCCGATTGACCGGCTTCCTTCCTCCTCCTATGATGCATACAGTAATGGGCGTTCAGAGCGAGAAAATTCATCCTCTTTGGCCTCCTTGATCTTTTATCATGCCTTCTGACCCAAACCGCATTTGTCATCAAAGAGGTCTCAGAAATGGGATTATCTCAGTGGTGGGTACACGAGTTGGACATTTTGGGCTGCTTCATGTTGGACGGATGTGGTGATGTGATGACGACATTGGTGGCCGTGACTGGGGAGGGACAGGCAGGTACAGAATGCTGGATGCAGGTTGCATTAAACCACTTGAAGAAACAGATTGGCGACGCTGTTCGTTACTGAGATTCAATGGGCCCTGACCAGCAGATGACAGGCCGTGACGGTCCTGCAATGACGATCGTGGCATGCGTGTTGTGCTTAGCACTGGGGAAGGAAGCACCTCTTCTCTCGTACCCTTACCTCATGTCCTACCCCCCTCTTGCTCGGCTTTACCACCTGAATTTCGCTCAATGTTCAGAAATATAAAAACTTGAGAAGGTATGGAAGAGTTTGGGAAAGTCTCTTATTAAAAGTCGGCAAAACACAAGCTATTCTCAAATCCCTCAAATCAAAACCAAATTGCTGTATTCAATTTAACTACAAAGTGCTCTATGAACAAAGCTTGACTGGACCAAAAGTGAAAAAAACACCTGTTCTGAATGTATACGGGATAATAAAAGGTATGTTTTGGCACCTATCAATTCACTGTGGTGACTACTAAATTGCTGTATTCAAGTTAACTACAATGTAGCTCTATGAACAAAGCTTGACTGACCAAAAGTGCAAAAAAAATACCTGTCATGAAATGTCATACGGGTTAATAATAAGTATTTTTGGCACCTATCAATTCACCTGTGGTGACTACTAAATTGCATGTATTTAAATTTAACTACAAGTAGCTCTATAACAAAGCTTGACTGACCAAAAGTGAAAAAACACGCTGTCTGAAATGTATACGGGATAATATAAGGTTTTTTTGGCACTATCAATTCACATGTGGTGACTACTAAATGCTGTGTTCAAATTTAACTACAAAGTAGCTCTGATGAACAAAGCTTGACGGACCAAAAGTGAAAAAAAACACCTGTCTGAAATGTATACGGGTTTATAAAAGTATTTTTGGCACCTATCAATTCACCTGTGGTGATACTAAATTGCTGTATTCAATATTTAACTGCAGGTGGCTCTATCACACAGCTGGCCTGCGCCCAAAGTGAAAAAAAACGTATCTGAAATGTATCACTGATTAATAAAAAGGTATTTTTTGGCACCTATAAACTGTGGTGACTACAAAGTTGACTGGATTCAAATTCTAACTGAAATAGTGATCTACAAACATGCTTGACTGACCAAATGCTGAAAAAAACAACGTATTGAATTGTATTACAGGATTATAAAGGTATTTTTGGAACCATTCAATTCACCTGTGTGACATTACAAAATTGCTGTATTTCACATTTACGTGCAAGGTGCTCCTTAAGTGAACAAAGCTGAGTGCGCCAAATGTGAAAAAAACGTATCTGAAAATTGTATTCGGATAATAAAAGTTTTTTTGACACCTTTCAATTTACCTGTGGTTGACTAAAAATTGCTGTATTCACATTTAACTGCAAAGTAGCTCTATCAATCAAAGCTCTGGTACTACGCCAAAAGTGGGAAAAAACACGTATCTGAAAATGTATTTCGGAAAATGAAAGGTATTTTTGGCACCTATTCAACCTGTGATGAATACAAAAATTGCTGGATTCTAAGTTTATACTGCAAGGTGGCTATATCAACAAAACTGGAAAATGGGCAAAATTGAAAAAGAACACTATCTGAAATGTATACTTGATAATAAAAGTGGGAGATTTTGCACCTAACAAAGAGCACCTGCAGTTTACTAGAAAAGATGGTATCCTAATATAAGTGAGCTGACCAATATCCAGGAAATATTTCAATAGCAACTGATTAATAATAATGCTATCGCAGATGCAATGTTACACTAAGTCTTGGTGAACTATATCCAGTTTCTTTAAAGAGATTTGTCTGTGTTCGCCCGCGGAGGACCCCCACCCCCCAGCTCCACTGTGACATTACACGCGGTAGATGCTACTTTTAAAATTCTCTACCTAACTACATAAAAATCTTTCAAATCTCTGATCTAACTAAGTTGTAAGGATCACACTAACAGTAGAGCTTTCTCTGTGGAAGAATGGAATCATTTCGTGAGCTGTTTGGGACAGAGGCAGAGCACCACGTTCCTACTGCTATGAGAAGCTGACAGACAACTGATCGTGAACAGGAAGGGCTTGTTCTATGTAAAACGAACGGTCATTGTAATTTTTCCAGCCAATCGCAACCACTACACATCCCAGTCATGACGTCGCACACACATCCTCACCCGGCTTATTCCAGTAAGCTGATTTTAGCTGGCCGCCAAAATGAAGGAAGAGAACCGAAAATGGCGCATTATTAATAGATTATGCACAGAAAAAGTTTCTTTAACCTTAATTATGCGTGATCTAAAAAAATCCGATCAATGTAAATACCGTGCGAATTTCAACTTTGTGGATTAAAAAATCGTCAACACTATCGATTATGATTCGAAAAAAATCCAAATATCAACGGGACTCCCTTGATTATGAATTAAATCAGGTCTATGAATGGGGGCGGAGGCACATGGACCAGAGCACTCCGAAGTCGATCCTTAAAAGAAGATCTAGAATGTGGAAAGGTCATAATAATCAACACAAAGTCAGCTTTGGTCCAGTGGAAACAGATTCTATGGACAGCACAGGAGAATCGATAAAAGAGTCATCTGACTCAGTGGAGCAACAGCCCAGTTCATCTTATTATCGCAACATTAAAAAATCTAAAAAGGGCAATTCTCCAAAAAACGACTTTGGAGGAGGAGGGGAGCCTCCAAATACAAAAACGGATGTACGGATGATGATCACTGGACTATTAATCTTTCTGGAACACAGGAATTGCCATAGATTGAAGTAAATGCTTATTAAGTGTGTTAAATCTCGTCGGCTTGCCTTTAGGACTCCAAGACCAAGTGAATCTTCTAAAACTGGGTCTCAGCTTTGGGGTGGAGCAAAATTTTAATTTGTTCTCAACACTCAAAGATGTAAACAAGTTCATTAGGTCATTGACCCTGAGACGACACTTTTGGGAAACTTCAAGTGCACCGGACGAAACGTCCACTACCGGTGATACAGTAGCTGGACCCAGTAATGAATACAGTAATTTTTTTTTAAGGAACAGTTATCTATCCAGTGTTTGCAGGGTCTCTCTGATGATTCTCCTTCAAGTTATATTAAATCGAAATTTGCCATATCTAATGCTAGCTTTTATCCCATACAATTGTGTGCTCCAGCTATGGATTTTTTCCAGACTGCAATTGAAAGGGAGCTTAGGGAGCTATCTGAAAAATCTTGTTTCAGGCACAAATATCTTAATCTCACAAGAAATCAATGCATTGCTTTGAACCAGTTACTTGACAATTCCGAATTGGTCATAAAAATGGCCGATAAAGGCGGTACGGTGGTGGTGATGAGCAAACAAGATTACACCTCTGCAATGCTTGATCTCCTGTCGGATGCTTCTACTTATAAGAAACTCTCTGAGGATCCTACTGTTAAATTTAAATCTGAAATGGGCATCTTATTACAGGAGGGATTTGCTTTAGGCATTTTTACACAGAAGGAGATTGAATATATTCAGGTGGAACAGCCCATAATACCTGTAATATACGGCTTACCCAAAGTCCACAAAAGCATCAACAAACCCCAATGCGTCCGATAGTCTCGGGCATTGGGTCCCTGTTTGAAAAGCTTAGCCAGTGGGTAGATTCTGTGTTACAACCGTTGGTTAACACAATCCCTGGTTTTTTGTTGGACACCAGAGATGTCTTGATCAACATGGACAGCATTCTCTGGACGGAGGGCATGCTGTGCATTGGATGCGACGTGGAATCTTTATATACCAGCATTCCACACACTGTCGCATCCATGGCACTAATTTTTCACTTTCAAAATCGCAGTAAGCAATCACAGGAGTTTATAGATTTTCTGGTCTGTGCAGTCGAGTTTCTTATGACACACAATTTTTTTAAATTTGACGATCAAATCTATCTCCAGCTATGAGGTGTGTCAATGGGGGCGAAATTTTCGCCCTCATTGGCTAACCTCATGGTCGCTTGGTGGGAGTCTGTATACCTTTAAACTGAAAATAATCCTTTTTTGGATTGTATACTCTGGTACGGCAGGTATATCAACGACCTCCTATTCATTTGGGGGGTTGGTATGCCTGCCGTACCGGAGTTTTTGGACTATCTCAACAATAATCCCTTTAATTTCAAATTTATTGGGTTTGTCGATCAGCAAAAAATCAACTTTTTAGATCTTACTTTATGGTGTTCCCCGGGCCATAAGGTATTTAGTAAAACCTACAGAAAACCCACTGCTGGGAATACTACCTTACATTATAAAAGCTTCCATGCTAAAAGCACACATACATCTATACCAGTTCGGGAGATGTGCAGAGCTAAGCGGAACTGTAGTTCCGAATCAGATTATCGTTCTGAACAGGCAAATATCTGTAGTAGGCTCAAAAAGAGGGGATACCCCAAATGGACTCTGAATAGAGCCGCCAATATAGTCCAGACAAAAGATCGGGTAGATCTTATCAACATAGGTAGATTGCGTGTTAAGGGATCTCCTCATGGGGATAACAAACCAACCCTTGTTGTGGATGGCACACATCAGTTTCCTATTATTAAAAAAATCTTTCTCAAACACTTGGCTGTTCTCAACCAGGACCCCATCCTACAGGAAATATTAAATGAGGGTTGCAGAATTGTGTCTAGGTAACCTAAAACATTAGGCAGTTTATTATCTCCCAGCCACTTTGTTACCAGACAAGCTTGGCTGCGAGACACCGGTTTTCACAAATGTGGTGCCAAACAGTGTAGAACTTGCAGTTTTGCTAGTAAAGCCAAGGAATTCTCCAATAGTGAGGACACCAAAACATATATCATTAAACACTTCATTAATTGCAACTCCCAGTGTGTAATCTACCTGGCCACCTGTACTATCTGCCATCTACACTATGTAGGCAGCACCATGCGCAAACTGAAGGTTAGATTCTTGGAACACCTCAATGACATCTCAAGCTCTGCCCCCAGAAATAGATCAAGTCTTTCCCAACATTTTAGGGATATACATAACGGTGATGAGACTGGCCTAAATATCATAGGCATTGATAAAATATTTAAACCTAAGAGAGGTGGAGATCTTTAGAGAATGCTACGGGATCGTGAAGCTTTCTGGATTATGACACTAAACACAATGTATCCTAAGGGTTTAAATCATAGAAAAGAGATTATGTTTCATTATTGATTTAGTTGTACATGTAATTATATCATATTTTTGTTTATATTTGTTTGTTCTTTTTCATGGCAGATTTGTTTTGCAATATGCTCCATTTCTATACCTTTCTGTGTCTTGCCCGGTGTACAGTTTTAGCATTGCCGTGCACTGTATTGAGTTTTATATTTGCGCATGCAGACTTATTGTATTTTGCTGCTATACCGGCAAGTAGCGCTATATGTCTTCAGTCATTTCTTTTATCGCTCGAATTCCATGCGCATGCTCATTTCTTTTTTGCCGGTTATCACATGCCTTTCTCATTCTGCGCAACCGCGGGCGTATTTCCTGGTTTTGCCAGCAGTTGTACATCATTCTGCTTGTGCGCAGGTGCGTGACGTACTTCCGGGTTTCTCTTCGTTCCCGGAAGTCGACATGGCGTGTTCACCGGGCGGCACACAGGTAGGTTTGTCTTTTGTAATTTAGTATTTCATATATATAGGATGTTTTTAAATGTATTTGGCATTATGATTAAGGGCATGTAACTGCCCGAAACGCGTCAACTTGGGGCACGATCTTTTTGAGGGGAGATGCCATTGTTTGGATCCATGTATTTTTAGCTGGATTTATAAATAATTTTTTACTTATTTTTAATGGAGTACGGTCTTGGAACGCCTCATCAATCTACTTTCATATAAACGACTCTGTGTACCGCCTGCTCCAAGCGGGATGATGGCATGGACCATCTGTATACTGGCACTACATGGGTGAGCTAACAAGTGCAAATTGTTGTTGTTTTTCCTTTTGGCATCCAAACATAGTTCATATTATAGCAGCTAAAGAGCTCAATTTTGTTCAGACCATATTCTTCCTTTATTTCACAGGCTTATCTAAATGTTGTTGAGCAAACTTTAAATGGGCTTGAACTTGCATGAAGACTGAGTGCATTAATTATTTTCTTTAAAACAATTGTACCTGCTGACTACAAGTCTATCTGTCACTCACCACATGTGGTCCTTGGCTCTTGGACAACTCTTCTGAAAATTCTTTTCACTCCTCTTTTTGAAATCTTGTGGCAAGCATCTGGTCATGCCCAGTTTATAGTAAAAGTATGTTCTTTCCACCTCCAGATTATGACCCCGATAGTGATCACTATCTTAAGTAGTTTAGAAATTCTGTTACCCATTAGTATGTTTTGCAATATTAAGGTTGTGAAGGTCTTAAGACAGTTTACTGGTGTACCCCACCATGAGATGTTTCTTGTGTGGCACTTTGGTAATGAGATACTGTATCTTTTAATAGGCCATAGGTTAAACCAGCTTATCTTTTTAACCAATTGATGGTGTTCAATATTCATGTCACCCTCTGTATGTTTGTATGTATGTCTATCACCTATCATCATATATAGGGCTTGACCAAGCTCAGTTATTAGTTATTAATCTATTTTGAGGATATCCTGTAGGATTAACTGTTATTCAAAGGGACACTACTTGGTTATTGTTTTTTCTTTTCCTCCAGTGAAATTATATAGAACAAAATGGAATTGTTGGGCATACTGTATGTGTAAAATGATGCTTATGGTCCTTTGGCATTAAAGACACTTTATGCCTAAGGCATTTTCAAAGGAGTCTTCAAAAAGGAAGTAGTTTTAAAATGTGGTTCCTGAAGTATTATCTTAATGATTGACTACTGTAAGGTTAATCACAGCAAAGTATTCTCATTTTAGCCCTATAAATAAAAATCACTGAAAGGAATAAAACACTAAAACTTAACTTTTACTGATGAATCTTAAAATAGACTCATCAAGAGAAATTCAGTATCACAAAAATTAAAATAATAACTTTGGATGACGCTATACGCAGAAATATTCATAAGGCATTAGTCAATAACTTACTATCTTAACTCACTGTTTTTCCAGTATTCAGTGATGGGCACCTGTTAGTAATCCATATTTTGAAGAGAGTAGTCAACCGATCCAAACTGAAAACATCAGATTACAAATAGATAATAAAAGTGATGACCCCATAGGATAAAGGGTGTGATTCATAGGGCCTTACAAAGTTCTTACCTATCTAACAGAGGACCTGCCCCAAAAAGATCGCCCCTACTCTGCGGAGGCTGTATCAAATGATAACGACCATACTACGAGAATCACTAGAATATTGGCGTACAGGTCTGAGCCATGTATGCCTAACATGTTTACAATGGATAACAGTTCTTCGGGAGAAATAAAGGCAACAGCCATGAGAAAAAGGAGCAGCGAAAGATAAATTAACTATAAGTGAGGGCATAATAGCTCTCATATGACCCCAAGTGGCAATAGAGGGTAATGTGAGAGCTATTATGTCCTAACTTATAGTTATTTATCTTCTGCTGCTCCTTTTTCTCATGGCTGTTGACTTTATTTCTCAGGCTGTTGCTCGGTCTACTACAAGAATATTGATTGCAGTTTTATTGTAGCAAGTTAATTTTCTTTTACTATGGTGGTTGACCCTTTAAGCCAATCTCTTAGTGATGCAATGTCATTGCTGGGGATAGCATCTGTAAGGTTGATGCCCTTTTTGGGATATGTCCTCTGCCACGTAGGCACGGATTTTGTTGGGCCTTGGGGATCATGAATTATGGTTTATTAACATCTGTCCTTCTCTGTATATTGTAATGACAACTGTTCCTGAGAGGTTACGTGAGTCAATTTAAGATAATAAGTTATTGCCTTATGCCTTATGAATATTTCTGTGCATTGCCCTAGCCAGAGTTTTTGTGGCATTGTGTTTATCTTGATAGATCTTTTTATGATATATCAGTAAAATTTAAGTTTTAGTGATCATCACTGTAAGAGAAGAATATTCTTTTTAAAAAGGACCTGATATGTCTGTTTTAGTAAACACATGTATTCGCTGTGAAATAACAGTTCAGGACTATGTTGTAAATTTGCATTGTTATGTTCCTCTGTTATTCCTTCTAGAATTGTACTACTAAATATGTCAGCTGGGAGTTACCAATTAGAGATGTGTTCCTGCAGTCTGTCATTGCCCAATCACTGCTGACAGTCATTGTGTGTAGGGGCAAACCCCTTTGAATACTTGAATACTTACACCCAGTTGATTGATTCAGTAATTCATATCTAGAGGAAGTAACAAAGGAACAACACAGAGTTATAAGAGAGGGTGTTCCAGAATTGTTATTTCACAGGGAACAAGTTTTTACTAAAAAAGACATTTCAGGAGATTTAACAAGTCCTCTTTAAACGCTGTTCACAGCACCATGTGGACTCTTCATATGTGAATATATCAGCCTAAAGCCCAATTCTTGGCAATAGTTAGTCTCCCACCACACTTTATGATTTTTGAAGACCTCTTGTCTCTGTTACCTTGACATGCCTTGAGCCATTATCATCAGCACATAATGTAATTCTAAGAGGATTGAGTAAGCCATGTCAAGTTCTGTGTTGTATGTTGCTCAGAGAATTTTAACTTGTACCTGACGCTGTCAATTTTTTACTTCACCTATCTTTTTTATTCTTTCATTGACATAGTCATATGAGGGCTTAGTGTTTTGTGGGATGAGCCTATTATTTGATGGCACTATACAATGAATTACCAAAATGTGGGTTGGAATGGTAAAAAATGCATTACGCAACTGCATACTTTCTGTCCAACATTGTAATCTTAATGTACATAAGATGTTAGGAAGGGGTCAGAGTTGTGGATATGCCTTTAGAATAAAAAGCTATTTTTGTAAACCTAAAGTGCTTCTTCACCAAAACATGAATCAGCTCCATATTGAGACCTTTTCACAACATGCAATAGTCCTCCTTGACCTTACTACTAAGTAAATGTTGGTTTATTGTTTACAGTCTTCTATTCCCAAGGAATTATTATCATACAACCATTGGCTTAGCAAACTCCCAAAATATTAAACAATGAGCTAATATATTAAACCTTGAAAACTGCAATATGAAAAGGATGCTTCATAGAAAGAACTAAGCTAATAAAGTGCATCCAGTTGACCTTTTATAGCCATTTCTCTCTGCAGTTCCTTCTCATAATGGCAATGTTTATGGGGCTGTGATGGCTCGATGTTTCAAAGCTTGCACAGAATATATAACTTTTATGAATTTAGGCTTCTAATAAGAGAAGGTTTGTACATTACGCACTCAGTAGTACCATTTTTCAAAGAGAGATAAGCAGCATTCACTGAGCAATCGTAAACAATGAGCAGTCATGTATATTGCATGCAGGTAACAGTAGTCAACATTAAAGTGGTTCCCCTGCTAGGGCATATAGATATGATAGGGAAGAATTTTCTGCTTGGGATCTCCATCTATTAGCCAGTGGACTGCAGTAAATGGTTTCTTCCGCTCTGAAGGACTCCATGCAACCATTTATTACATCACCACACATTTATTTGAACAGGCACTGTATTTTCCTATAGCAGTCACAACAGACAAAATGTATTGTCATCTCTTCTGCATAACACAGATTTCTTTGCTAATATCAGCTGATTGTCAGAGGTTTCAGGGTCTATGTTGAGTTGACAACCTGAGTAATTTGTTTTCTGCTAACCATACTGTAAAGAAGATAGTGCTGCCCTAGCAACCATTCTGTTATACAAGATAGTATTAATAACATTGTTCCAAAAATAAATGTAGGTAGGGAAGCTGGATGTCTGGAAAAGGATGTGGATGCACCATGCTAAGCTCATGTTGATAAAACTACAAAACAGTCCTGTACTGGCATAAACATAACACTAAAAACAGTATGTTCACATCTCGGACTTTTCATACTGAAAAATCCGACTATTAGTCCTCAAATTTCTGCTGAGAATTTTTACTTTATATGACTCCTATTTGGATGCAGGTTAGTCTCAAACCAAAGGGTATAACCCACATCACTCCAGCCAGAGTAAGATCCTGAGATGATCTGCTCAAAAATATGGATGTGTCCATTCATTTTTTTCTGCACCATGAATTTGAAATCTGTGGTGTGGAAAATCCATGATGTGGTTTGCTACAACTTATTTACTACAATGTGAACTGGCCATGTGAATGGGAGTTTTATATGGAATTCTTTGAACATGTTTTTATTGGTGAAAAGAAAAAAATAGGAGAATGCATACATACGAACAAAGTGAATGTATATAAGGCACAAATAACTTATCATGAGTACGCAAACATCAAATGCTCTTCACAATACTTGTAAATGAAAAGCAAACAAGAAAAGAACAGTAAGGAATAATTAGTCTGTCTAGGGGTGAACAGCAAACACCCCAGATCAGACCATAAAGGACAACAAAAATAGAGTGACACCGCGAAAAAAGGGGGGGCAAAAGGAAAACTCCACAGGAGGACAATGCACATAAACAGGGGTATGTGCTCTGGTTAATTAGAGTGAATAATATTTAGAGGAAATCCAAGTTGTCCCAAAGTTTATGCTTTTTTAAGACAAAATATAAGGTGGGTCACTGAGGCGCAAACTCACAGGCACAATTAAAATTAAAAAGCCTCTTAATTTCTACCAAAATGGGAATTTTGGGGTTTTTTTCCCAAAGTTGGAAAATTCGCCAGTGCGAGTTCCCAAAAAGAACATAAAAAACAATTTTTAGGAAAATGGGGGGGGGTATGTCGATAACCCCAAGTCTAGAAGGGCAAGCTGAGGGGTTAATGTAAAGTGAAGTCCGAAAATCTCAAAAAGGAGTACAATCTTTGCACCCCAAACGTTTCCAAATTTTAGGGAAACCCCCCCACCAAGCATGCAAAATTGTTCCCCTTTTTTCCCAAAACACCTTTAAAAGTCGGTTTTATTGGAGGAGCCTATTAAAAAAAGTGGCGCCCTGGGGGGGGGGAGATACCACGCAAGTGGTTTTTTGGGGCATCATTTTTCCTTTTGGTTAGTGCTTTTTAGACGTTTGGAGGGCATAACAACGCTTGCACCCAACCCTGTCTAAGGGAATTGTATTTGTTTTATTTCCCTTTTTCCCCCCTTGATCAAAAGTTGGGAGTTTGACCGGATTTTTGGTGGAGGTGTTTAATTTTATAATTTAAAAAGGAAGCCCTTTTAAAATGAATCCCCCCTTTTTGTGAATAAAAATGGGAAAAAAAAAGAGGGGTAACGCAGAGACTTTGGCCATTGTATCCCCTGGCAAAAAGCCCAAATTTTTGTAGTTTTAAAAGAAAAAGGATGAGGGAAGGGCCCATTAAACCTAGAGTGTATGCAATGGGGGCAGTGTATTGTTTTTTACAGTTGGTCAACTGACCCCAAATTTAAATTTCTCCCCCACATAGGGGAAGGAAAGTTGGGGTTTTCCAACACTGAAAAGGGGAACAATAAAAATGTCCTTTTTTCCGGTTTAAGGAACCCAACCCAACCAGGTAAAAAACAAAAATGACCAAATTTTTAAAAAGGCCCAGTAAGAGGTAAGGGCCTGGGGAAGGAAGGGGGGCCCAAAATAAGGGGTTTTTAAGATGAAAATCTAGGGGGAAACCGGCGAAAAGGGGAAAAGGTTTTTAAGCGAGTGGCCCAGGAGGCTAAATTAATTTAGGAAATAGGTATTTTGCCTGCTTAGGAGGAAGCTCTTTAATTTTTTGCAAAATTTTAGGAAAAAAGCAAAACCAAACCGTATCGTGGCTCCAAAAAAAAGTAATTGTTTTTTGCCCCTTGGTTTTTTCCGGGCCTTTCCTTTAAAAAATAAAAGGAATGGGGTTTTGAAGCCCTATTTTTTTAAAGGAGAGGGGGATTAAATGGGGGAAAAGCTTGCACATAAAATTTTTAAATTTGGGCAAATAAAGCCTTTTTAATTACTTTAATTTTCGGGCAACCACGAAAGATTAAGTGCAGGAAGCATTTAATTTCAGATTCCGGGTCTACTAAAAGGGGGTTTTCCCAAAATTTTTTACCCCAGGACTTTTTGGGGCAGGAGAAAAGAAATTTTCTTTATCCCAAAGAAATAAACCCATTTTTCATCACCCCAGTTAAACCAAAAGGGTTTTTGGGTTTACTTTTTTTTAAACAGGGTATGATTAAAAAGAAAAACAGATTTTTTGGGGATTTTTTAAATTTGAAAATAGGACACCTTAGAAAAGTGGCCCAGGGTCTCCTTATTATTTTCGATAGAAAAAGTGGGGTTCGTGCCCTACCCAGCATGACATCGTCTGCATAAAGACAAAACCCTTGTGAGAAGGCCCCTTTAACGACAGTCCATAAATTTGGGGGTTAAAGTCCTAAAAATCACAGCAAGGGGGTTCCAAACAAGCACGAATATTAGGGGGGGAAAGTGGAACCATGACGTGTAAAAATTGGCAAGGGGAAAAGGGCGTGATAAAAACCGAGGTTAAAACCCTTTAGCTGAGGGGGGTGAGTAAAAAGTGCAAGAAATAAACTTGCAAAAAAAAACCCAGCAAAGCCAAATTTATGTAAAAATGTTTCTAGATATAACCAATTTACCCTATAAAAATGTTTTTTCCCCGGTCAAGCGATAATAAAGCCACTTTGGACGGGGGGAAAAGCAGCAATCTGTGTTAAATCTAGGTTTCGGGGGGTACCACTCTTCCCTGTTGCCTTTTTTTAAAAAACCTACGGGATCACTAGGGATCAGAGAAGGAAAAAACAAATTTTCAAGCGAGACGCTATTAATTTTGGCATACAGCTTAAATTTTCGGAATTGAGTAAATGAAATAGGTTTTATAGTTAAAATTTAGACCCCCAAGCTGTTTACCGGGTTTTGGGGAAATCAGGGTTGATAATTGCAGAGAGAATTTCGGGTTTTCCCGGACCCTTTTGAGAAGCAATCTTTTAAAACAAAATTTAAAAAAAAGGTTGGGAGAAAGGTAAAGGAAAACAAAAAAGTATTCAATTGTAAGCCCAATGGGGGGCCGGGGTGTTTTTTTAAAAATTTTGGCCTAGAACGAAGGGCCCTTTTTTGAATTTCAGCAAGAGAGACAGGTCTATTAATGTCTTCTAGTTGGGATATGTTTAGCTAGGTAGATTAGGAAAACTCAGAAAGGAGTTAATTTATTTTGTTGAAGGAACGGGGATAATTTTTTTTGGGAAAAATTTTATATTTTTTTATTTTGGGGTTTAGTAGGTAGCAAATTTTGGTTTTGCAATACTTTAGGGTTCTTTTAATTTCTAAACCTGAGGGTAAAGGGGTTAAGTGGGAAATACGGCCTAGCATTTGTGATTTATTCTTTTTGCTAGAAAGCTTGCCGGGCTTGTCTCCCTGCACGAAAAATTGCCCATTTTATTTTGGCCAAAGTGGAACCCCATACTTAGGGAGGTAAAGGGTACGCACCCTTTTCCCTAAGATGGGCTAAGGAATTCTTTTTTTTGTAAAGGGGGGGGTCTGTTTTAAAATTTGCCATTTTGGGTTTTCTTAATTTTTTCCAAAGTTTTAATTTCGCCTGTCGCTTCCTTTTTTTTCCTTACTGGCAAAGTGAATAAGTATGCCGCAAATATGGGCCCTTTATGGGGCAAAATAAAATCCCGGGAGGGGGGGCAGAAAGGACTTTAAAAATTTTTCAAAGAAGCCCCCCCTTTTTTAATACGGGAAGACAGATAGCTGACATTTGCTGGATTTTTTAAAAAATAATTTTTTAAGACCCCCCAAGGGGGGCGCGGGGAGTCTAAAGGGCCTGAGCGATAACTAGATCAAAAGGGGCTTTGATCAGCCCATTTAATAAAAACCTATTCAGGGGGGGAAAATCAAATAATCAAACCCACAATTTTGAAATTTACAAAAAAATTTAGATGAGAGGGAACATGTTTAGATAGGGAAAAATACGTATAGCCCCACGTCAGAGGTAGGGAAAAGGTTTTACCGCCAGACATCGTGAAAGTCTTCTTCTAGCAACGGGAAGAGTGAAGACTTGAAAAGTCCCCCCTTTTTCCAATCTTTATTAAATTTAAACGGGCTAAATTCATGTGAAACAAAAATAAGGGGACAAAAATTTTTTAAAAAAAGGATAAGCCCAAAAATATTTTGTTTTTCATAAATTGGACCTGTGGAATTGAAAAAAGGGATTTTTTTGTTTTTTGCTTTAATCCAAAGAGTGCGGAAAATTAAAACCTTTTTTCCCTTTTTGGGTGTTAGCTTAAAACCCCTGCCCAAACCCACCCCCATCTCAAATTTAAACCCCAGGAGAGGGGCCCTCCCACCCCCCCTTTTCCCTGTTTCCAATCTGCCCCAGTTCTGCGCTGACAAAAGAGTTGAAATCCCCCGAAAAATTTAATTTAACACCTTTAAAAAAATTTTTTGTTTTGTTAATAATTTTTTAATTTAAAGGAGATTGCCCTTGTATTAGGGGCATAGAGGGGCATTTTAAAGGTATATGGGCCTTAAATTTAATTTTTAACAGCCCAAGGGATGACGTAAAAGTCCCTCTGGTTCAATGAAGGGTGAGTAAATTAAAGGAGACAAAATTTTTTAAAACCAATATAGAAACCCCCCCTGCACATTTGGATGAAGAAATGAGAGTGAAAAATAAGGGGGAAATTGGGTTTTGTTTTAAAATAAATTTTGGGTCCCCTTTGAAAAGGTGGTTTCCTGGATGCATCCCAAACGTGGGCCCCCCCCGATTTAGGAATATCTCTCCAAGTAGGGAGGTTTAAAAGGGGAGAATTTGGGCCCTTTTACGTTGAAAGATTGAAATTTTATGGGTCATAATGACCCTAAAAAAGGGTTTAAAGGTTGAGTTTGAGACCCCCCCGGGACAGGGGGCCTTTTTGCACGGGGGAATCTGAAAAAAACCCCAAAAGAAGTGTAAAGTACTGTTGCCCAACTCATTTGGGAAACCCAAAAAAAACTAAACCCATAAACATCATAATCAAACAAATCAATTTTGAAAGACTTTTTCCATTCCTAAAGGAAAAAGAATAGGGGGCAAAATTTCCTGCCTTAAAACCTAGAGGGAAAACAAACACATGTCCCGGGGGCCAAACAGTAAGCAAAACGGAGCCCCATTCAGCACCCCAAAACATATTAGTGAGAAAAAGGGGTATCAACGCATCATTCCGGGGGCCTTGGTTCTTGATCTCATGGCTTATCGGGCCCAAATTAGGGGGAGTATCTTTTCCCGGCCAAACTCTTTTTTCCGGACGGGTTGTATCAGAAGGGAAGAAAAATTCCAGTCTCCTCAAAAAAAAAAACGGGCCTCCTTGGAGATTTTTCAGAAAATTTTTGGGCCCCCTTTTTTTGGGTTAATGATAAACCCCTTCCGGGGAACCCCCCAAACTATTTTGGATTGCTTTGTCTCTGGGGAATTTTCTGGTAAAAAGGCTGAAATTTTTTCCCGGCCAAAGCATTTTGGGCGGGAAGAGAGGTTGGAAAGAAAGTATCGACGGGAAACGGTCAGGGAGGGGATTGGGTTTTTCCCCGGAGAGCACGGGGGAAAAGTCCTTTTTCCCTTTTAAAAAAAATTGTTCTGGGGGAGGGTTCCTAGGGACTTGTTGTGGCAATTTTTTTGGTTTCGGGATTAATGAATCCTACCCTATGGAAAGATCGAGGGAAAAGATTTTTGGTTAAACCCCAAAAAGTCATCAGGTCGGCGAGGGATTCAGTTGGGCCCGGGTTTGAGTTATTTTTCGGGGATACCAGGATCCCCCCACATTTTTTGCGCCTGGCCCGACCCTCCAAGTAAAAAGGATTTTTGGCCCGGCCCAAGGCTTTTTTGATTTCCTTTTTTCTAACATTATTGGCACCCAATCAGCTGTTATGTTTTTTTTCCCCAAAAAGTCTACATTTTATTTTCTAATGTGTTCAGTGCGGGATGCTAAGGAATAAAAATTCTTGCTTTAGTTCACCCCATCATCTTTTTGGATGTTTTGGGGTGTAAAAAATGAATGGAAAAAAGGAGAAAAGTTTTGGAAAGTGTTGCTACTTTCAGGGGTTTTAAAGGGTGGGACATTTCGGGGTTTTTTCGAGGTCCCAAATTCAGTCTTGGGGACGAATTTAAGGGGAAGTTGGCAAAAGGGAAATTTTTGTCCCTTTTGGCTTGAAAGGGGAAAAGAATTTGGGCCCGTTTTTTGGTTTTTTTCGGGTTTTTTTTTTGGGAAAATGTACCCCCCTATTTTTTAAAAAATTTTTACTTTTTTTCCCCCTCCCCCTCTCTGGTCCACAACAGGGATAAAAAACAGGGCCAGCAAAGTGGAAAACCCCCCCAGAGCTTAAAGCACGGAAAATCCCGGGAAACTGTGAAAAAAACAGAAAGGAAAGGGGGAAAAATTTGCGGGGTTGACACGTGAAACTCCCCACCCAGGATACTTTTAAATCCTTTGATGTGCTGAATTTGAGGATTAATTACACATTTGTTTATCCTGGATGCCATGGGGAGGGCGTAAAGGGTTAATTAATAGCAGCTGGGGAATGTCTTTTTGGGCGGGCAAACCCACAGTGTGAGATGAAACCCTTTAGCCCTTTTTTCAACAGGCACACAGAATTTATTCTTATCTTGCACGGGGCCCCCTGCCTAAACATCTCCTGAGAGGGGAAAAATGTGGGCATTGAGGAGCCTGCCAGGCTTTGAACAGGGCTCTTGGGGGTGACAGGGGGGGGTTTGAGGGTTTTGTCTAAATGATGCACCGCTGTATGGCTGCACACAGCCCCCAACAAGTAACTCACAGTCGATCTGCTGTGGGTTGTGTCCGGGCGAAAAGATTGGGAGCACAGATGAGGCTCTGGCTCTGGGCTAAGTAGAGGAACCCACAAAGGTAAGGGCGCAGCCAGCAGGAGAACAAGCACTGGCTAAAAAGGTCGCCCGTATCTCCAGCTGGGGGGTCAGGGAATGGGTCGGGAAAGGGGTTT
Organism: Phyllomedusa bahiana; assembly: GCA_025379985.1. NCBI lineage: Eukaryota > Metazoa > Chordata > Amphibia > Anura > Hylidae > Phyllomedusa > Phyllomedusa bahiana. The sequence goes on along the minus strand of JAODAL010024178.1, from coordinate 18,161 downwards.
TAAAAAATTTCCCCAAAAGTTCAGTAGCTGCCCTTTTAAGTAGAGAGACCCCAGGCGATTTTTGTTTCAGGGGATTTTTTGACCCGGTTTTTTCTGGAGGGGCTGGTCAGAGCTCCCTCAGCCACGTTTTCCCCTCAAAATCCCCAGAAGGCCACCCCCCTTTTTAATTTGGAATTCTAAAGTGAAACTCAACCTTTTTCATTTCCCGTAAAAGGGGGTTCCCAAAGGCCTGTTTTTTTTAACCCACTTTTGGTATCTCAATTGAGATGTATGGCTAGACAGAGAGAGAGATACGCTTTCTGCCACTGCCATATGCCCCCTGGAAAAAAATTTGGCCCCTTGAAAAGTGAAAAAATTTGCGTTCCCTCCCGCTGCTTACTGTAAAAATGCCCCAAGACAAAAAAACCGGGCCCCGGGGGCCCAATGAGAGACGGGAACACATCGGGACCGGGGATAGGTGAGTATCACTGTTTTGTTTACAATGGGGTGCATATATGCCTACATACTTACTGGGGAAACCTATATAGCTACCTACCTAATGGGTGGTCATATACCTACCTATTAAGGGAACCTATGTACCTAGCTAACAGGGGCCTACCTACCTAACTACCTGGGCACCAAAGGTGTTATTATTACCATTTTGGGCACTATGGATGGAGAGCTTGAGCACCTTGTTTCATACATGTCTCCCTTTGTCTCTATATTGGGGGCTATACATAGTTGAAAAAACAACATCATCCTTTTTCTGTTTTGCTTCAACTTGTTCTCCAATATATTCTCATGAGGAATAAGACAGACACTCCTCATGGCTCGATTGAAACTCCATTGAAGATATTTGCGCTCTCTAAGTCTACAACATACCTCATTCTGATATTTTTTATATTGCATTTCTGAGGAACAGTTACAGTTAATTCTAATCAGTTCCCCTAAAGGGATGCTTATCACTACTTGATGACATACCACCTGATGTGGGAGAGATGTGGGAGAGAACTTTATATGTCGGCTTTGGGAAGAGAGATATCTTTTTTGTGAACATTGTCCATTTCTCTCTCACATAAGGTGGCATGGTCGTTAGATTGACGACCTGCTTCTGGTGTGGGAGCGACCGAGAACTATGGCCTTGGAATTTGGAAATTATATTAATATCAATGATATGAACTTGAGATTCCCCTTTGAGTGGCATAATCTTTCAGTTAACTTTTAGGATGTCACCCTATTTGGGGGTGACAGTGTCATTGAGGTTTTACCATATAGGAAAGAGACCGTTAGAAATTCCATTCTGGAGGACATGTCCTGTCCTCCGTGACATGTTGTTAAAAGCATCCCTTTTAGGGGAACTTATTAGGATTAAGCGTAACTGTTACTGAGAAATGCAATATAAAAATATCAGAATGAGGTATGTTGTAGACTTAGAGAGCAAAAATATCCTCAATTGAGCTTGAATCGAGCCTTGAGTAGGGTCTCTCTTATTCCTTAGGAGAACCTATTGGAGAACAAGTTGAAGAAAAAAGAGAAAATGGATTATATTGTTGCTTTTTCAACTATGTATAGTTCCCAATATAGAGACATAGGGCGACATGTATGAATGGGGCTGCGCCAGAAGTCTGGCGTCTTTTCGGCCCGACATCTAGTGCAGTCCCGTTCGCAATAGATTTAAATCGCCCGCACGCCAATATAAGGGGCATTACAGAGTGCCCGCAGCACATTGTAATGCGCCTGATTTCGGGAGGCGTGCGGTAGGTGGAGCACACTAGAACCGTATGAAGCTATATATTTATAGCTTCAGCACAGCAATTCCAGGCTCATTCTTTCAAAGTGGTTTATCTGAGCCAGAATTGTCGTTGTGCCTGATTTATGACCCGCAGTAGAACAAAACAGAGAATATTCATTTTGTCTCCTGAAGAAATCTTACCTTAGGATCCATCCTATCGCTCAGTTTGTTCACTACTCGCAGACACAGTAATACATGGTGGCTTGTCAGCAAGGGCTCATTAAATGTGGCCACGACTGATATACTGCTTGCAATAACATGCATGGTAGGAATACGTTTAAATCTGTGGTCAGCGGGGAGTCATTTGACATTCATTCATACATCAATTGTAATACTTGATATGAACTTTGTTTATAGTTGAAAGTTAGCATTGAGCAGGGAACGAAAGCGGAGTACTCAAGTGGGTTGCAAACTGGCTTGTAACCTGCCAGAGTTTACAGCACAGGCGATGTGATATAATGACATCATTCTACTTGTGCCGGGAGTAGCGTAACCACACGTTGACATCATGCTGCCTTTATGGGACAGAAGGACGAATTTGATCAACAGGCTAGCAGGGAGAGGCAAGTATTATTTTTCTTTCATTTTTAATTGGGGACCTACATACCTACCTACTAGGGTGATCTACATAGCTATCTACCTACTTGGGGCCCTATTTATCTACCAACTCACTTGGGCCCCTATATACCTACCAATTGTGAGGCCTTATATATCTACAGGGAGGATCTATATACCTAGAATCTGCTGGGGGACCTATAGACCTACCAAAATTCTGGGGGGACCTATATTTCTACCAAACTACTAGGGGACCCATATACCTACCAACCTAGTGAGAGGACCTACATGCCTACCAACCTACTGCGGGACCTTTATACCTACTATTCTACTGTAGAGACTTATAGAGCTAATAAGCTACTGCGGGATGTGTGCACCTACCAAACTCCTGGGGACCTTATACACCTACCAACCTACTGAGGGGACTATATACCAACCAGTCTACTGTGGGCCCTATATACCTACCTACTGGGTGACATACAGTATATAGTTACCTAGATACAGGGGGTTCCTATATACCTAGTAGACTACTAAGAGGACCTATATACTTACCTAACTACTGGGGGACCTTTATACCTACCTATCTATTGTGAAAGCTATATATACCTACCTACTGGTGGACATAAATACCAACCTACCAAATGAACCTATTTCCCTACCTATTAAGGGGCCCTATACTTTCCTGGCTACTGAAAGGGCCTATATACCTATCTACTGAGGGGACCTATATATTAACTCCCTATTGTTGGGGAGTATATAAACTACCTACAGAGGCCATATATACTTGTCTCCCTACTTTGGGCTATATACCTACCTACTGAGGGGACCTATACACCTATCTACCTCATGTGGGGGGGTCTAATTACCTCTCTACCTAGTTGGGGCCTACATAGAAATGATGGGTGACTCCCCATCCTAAACACCATCATACATACAGTATATGAGCAAAACCAAATTTGTCAGTGCTGATTTTTATTATACAGTGTACTGCTGAGGTGATGGACATGATCTTTGTAGAATATGCGTAACATTAGTGACAGGAACATACATTTACTCTGTAAAAATACATTCTGCATATCACAATATGCCATGAAAGATCCTGTGTGAACGCAGCCATATGGCGCAAAACAAAACATAGAGGGACCTTGCCCTGGATATTTTAGGACTCTAGTGACACCACTGCCTTTAACCCCTTCACGACCTTGGGCGTATCATTACGTCCAGGTTGTTTGGGGGTTCACGCACCTGGACGTATGGATACGTCCTGAGGATCAGGCGAACTCTAAAGCAGAGTTTGCGCGATCGCGTGGGGTATCAGCTGTATTTTACAGCGAACCCGCAGCGTGGGCCCCCACCCGGGGATCCTCCGGGGGGGGCTTAATCCTTTATCCCGGCCCATGGGGTCGCAAAAAAGAGAGACTCGGGAGGAAATCGTCCTCCGGGTCTTTCGGCGGGGCAGCGGCGACGGATGGGCGACCCGTGCGCCCCTGCCTTCTACAGACAGCACGGGGGGAAATGAATCCCTTGGGGGTTGTTGGACGTCCGGATGCCCCCCCGTGCCTGTGGGCATGCCCCGGCATGGATGCATTTGCATGGGGAACCGTCATAGCAAAAAAGCTTTACTGATTCTATTGAATGAGAGATCTAAAGTTTCCTCATTTAAACCCCCCTTGGGGGAAATGTAAAAAAAAAACGTAAAAAGTAAAAAAAAAAGTAAAAAAAAGTGAAAAACAAGTAAAACAAAACACAAAAAAATAAAATAAAAATAGTACACCCCCCCTTTTCCCCCTTTCAAAGGGCAATCCCCCCAAAAAAAAAAGATAAAAAATAAATAAAGTACCCATTTTTGGTATCGCCGGCGTAACGCCTGCCCTATAAAACCGGTCATTTTAATTAACCGTACGGTGAAGGGCGTAAAAAAAGAAAAAAAAATTCACAGAATTAAGTTATTTGTTCACCCCGCAGCACATAAAATGGAATAAAAAGCGATCAAAAACCTAAAAAAACCCCAAAGTTGTCCCAAATTAAAAACGTCAGTTCACCCCGCAAAAAAAAGCCTTATACACTCTGTATAGGGAAAAAAATAAAAAAATGTTAGCTCTCAGAAGATAGCGATGCATAAAATTGTTTTCCCCCTAAAAAAATTTTTTTTTTTTTAAAGTTTTTTTCAACTAAAAAAACTATATAAAAGAGTTCCCATAATCGTAGGCCCCAAGAGTAAGCAAACTTATATGGTACTCCGGTAAGCCCGAAAAAATAAAAATAAAAAACCTACTAGGATTGCAGTATTTTCTTCACCCGGGCCCTCCAAAAAAATATTTAAAAGCGAAAAAAAGCCTTGCCCCCCCAAAAATGATACTAATAAAAACGTCAACTCATCTCGAAAAAAAAAACAACCCCTACACAGCCCAAAGCACAAAAAAATTTTAAAGTTATGGCTTGACATGGCGATGCAAAAACGTATTTTCTGGTTAATAAAAGTTTTTTTATTGTAAAAAAAAGAGTAAAACATAAAAAAATAAAAAAATTGGTATGGGTAAAATCGTATTCCCCTTGGGTAAAGCCCCATGTCTATATACCTACGGGGACGCTATAAAAAATTTAAAATAAAAAAAAAATACCAAGTTTGCTGTATTTTGTTCAAAACATCTCACAAAACCTTATTAAAAAGTGAACATAGCATAATAGCACCCATAATGGTCCCAATAAAAACTTCAACTCATCCCGCAAAAACCCAAGCCCATACACGTCGACACAGCAAAAAAAAAAAAGTTATGGCTGTCAAAAGGGACAACAAAAAAAACCCAAATTTTTTTATAGACTATTTTCTGTGTAAAATTTAATAAAACAAAAAAATATATAAAAATTATTCATTGTAATTGTACCAACCCCCCTAGTAAAGTTATCACACATTTAAACGCACGGCGAATGGGGTAAAATTGAAACTAAAAAAAACAATGAAAACTGCGTTTTCCCCCCCCTTTTTGTTCCCCAATGCTAAAAAAAAAAACTATGGAAAACACCTGTGGCCTAAAATTCGAAAAACCCTAGATGAGATCCCTGAGGGTGTTGAATCAAATGGGGTGATTTGGGAAGTTTGCCTGTTTTTGTACTTTGGGGGCTTTGCAAATGGGGATGGCCCCACCAAAATCTGCGTTCCAAAACAAATGCGCCCCCCCTTATAGCCTGCCCCTGCCCAAAAAGCGTTTACACCCCCATAAGGGATTTCCGAATTGGAAAAAAATTGCTTTAACAAAGTTTTAGGGGTTTTTTTTACGATTCCCTTGTATATATGAAAACATTTTTTAAACTAAAATTGCAGATTATTGGAAAAAAAAAACTTTTTTAATTTTCAAGCCTTTGCTAAAAAAAATTTTTTGAATTTACCTGTGGGGCTATTACCATGCCCCCCTGGATTTAAAATTTCCTTAAGGGGTTGTAGGGTTTTCCCAAAAATGCGGTCTATTTAGGGGGTGTTTATTAAGTTTTAAACCCCTTAGGGTGTCCCCCAAAACCCGAAAAAGGCGCCCAAATAAAAACTATTGAAAATGAGACCCAGAGTTGTAGGTGCTCCCCCTATCTGGGGGGTTAGGTTTAGCCAAAAAATGCCTGGGGCCCCAATGGGTATCTCTAAAAAAGCCAACTGGGGGAAAAATTTATTAAGTTTTTTCCCTTTACCCCAGTACATTTTGTATTCCAGTGAATAATGGGTAATATTGAAAATCGCAAAAAAAGTGAAATTTTGAAATTTCACCTCCCCTTTTTTTAATTTTGGAAAAAATCTAAAGGGTTACAAAATTTCTAAATAGGGGTTGTAAATCGTTAAGGGGTCTAGTTTTCATATGGCGTCATTATGGGGGGTATCTAACATGCGTTCCCCCCCAAAACCACGTCAAACTGGAGGGTCCCTAAAAAATTGTATATTAAAAAATTTTTTGAAAATGTGTGAAATGACACTAAAAATTCTAAGCCCTCTAATGTTGTAAAAAAAAAAAAAAAACATTTAAAAAAAAAGATGCCCAACCCCATAGGGACATATGGTAATGCTAGTTTTTAACTATTTTGTGGGAAAATTATCTGTCTTGCCCCAAAAAATTTTTGAATTTTGAAATTGGTAAATTTTTTAAATTTTTCACCAAAAATTTGATTTTTTTCACAAAAAAAACCCAATCTTTTTTTTGGCCCAAAAATTTTTCTTACTACCCAAAAACCCAATGTGTCCCGAAAAAACAATCTTGAATAAACAGGGATGGGTTTAAAAGTGTCAAAAAGTTTTTTCTCACCTTTAAATGACACATGACAGTTTAAAAAAAGGGGCTCTGTAGAGAGGCCAAAACGGGGCTCCGGGGGTTTAAGGGGGTTAAAAATTTTTAAAAAGCACCCAAAAAACGACCCGTTCAGGGGCCCCCCCCCCCAATTAGGCCCCCCCCCCCCCTTACAAATAGAAAAGTATTCTCCACAGTTTGTCTTTTCTCGTTTTTTTTCCCCGGGCTTCAAAAGTTTAAAAAACCCTTTTGGGAAAATTACCCCAGCCCCTTTTTATTTTTCTTGGCTTTTTTTTTAAAATATTAAAATTGTTTTTCCCAAATTTTAAAAAAAAACTGAAAAAGCGACCGCGGGTTTTTTGTACAAAAGTGACAAAAAACCGTGGTTTGGGTATCAAAAAAAAACTCGCTTTCGGTCTATTTTGACCAATGCAGTGCGACATACCCTAAGAAAAAATAAAGGATGCAAAAAAAAAAAAAAAACTATAACAAAGGGGCCCCAAAAAGGCTTGAAATGCAAAAAGGGACGCAATTATAAGCTAGGGGGCCCAACCCGGGGGGAAAAAAAAATTTTGGGGGTTTAAAAAAAAGCGTTTTTTTAGCTTAAAAATGCGCCCTTTTTAAATGAACCCACCTACAACGGTCAAAAATTCGGGGTGCATTCTAGCCTTTGGGGAACATTCTGGCCAGTTTAAAACTTTTTGGGAAAGGGGTTTACCCCCTGTTCCAGCAGAAAATTGCCTAAAATTTCCCCATGGGAAAAATCTATGAATCTTTAGTTTTGGGAGGGTTCTAGTGCGTCCCCCCTAGGGGTGCCTGATAATGGGTTTGGGGGGCCATTAAAAATTTAAGGGAAGGGGTCTGTTCTGTTATGGGGCTGAAAAAAAACCCAGCCCCCGTTCAAATCCCACCCTAGTTCTCACAAAAATTTTGGGTACTTTTTTTTAAAAGGGATTTTTTTTTTATTTCCATTTTTTTTTTTTGATGCTGGACAAAAATCCTTTTTTTTTTTTTTGGATTTTTTAATATTTTAACCTAAGCATTTTTAAGTTAGACTAACAATATTACAATCCCGCCATATTTCTAAAAGTGTTCAAAAATCTTTTTTTGGGTTTAAAACTGTGAAAGTCTACTTTTTCCCATTTTTTAATTTTGGTTTCCCTTTTATACACTTACTGTGCCCAAAAATTTTTTGGGCACTTTTTGTTCCCCTTTTAAACCTGCCCCCTTTCCCAAGGGCCCAAAACCCCTTTTTACCAAATGGATACAGAATGTCTAAAAACTGCCAAAACAAAAAAAATGGGGGGTTTGTTAAACCATTAGGGGTTATTTTCTGGCAGTAAATTCTGGCCGCAAGTGGCCTTGATTTATTTTTGCCCAAAAATTGTTTTTGGACGGGGGAAAGCAAAAAAAAAATTTGCCAAGGGGGGTTGGCTAACCCCACACAAAGTTTTTTTTACTTTTTGGGGGAAGCCCCTTGGCTAGGCAAAACGCGAAAATTAGTCTCCTTTTAAATGTTTTGGGCCCCTTGTTAATCCACAAAATAAAAATAAAATTACTTTACCCGTTTTGTTCCCCCCCTCTGTTTTTAACCCCCTCTGTAAAAATTCGAGGTGCTTTGCTTTGTTTTCCCCTTTAATGGGGCCACCCAATCCCTTAACCCTTTCCCCGGGGCCCCGGGAAATTTACCATAAAATTCTGGAACTAACAAAAATCTTCCGAAAAAGGGGACACGGGCTGGGAAAACAGCTTCTTCTTAGTTTTGTCTGTCTCAACAAAGGGTATAAACCCTAGTGACGGGTTTCCCCTTTTTAAAAATTATTTTTAAAATTTCCCAAACGGGAAAATTTTTAAAGTTAAAAAATGTGATTTAACCTTTGGTCATCTCCCCTTTCCCGGAGTTTGGGTTCCCTTTTGGGAAGATCAAACCCTATCTTTTCCCAAATTTTTTAGGGGAAAATGGGTTTAAGACATACCTAGTGAAGTTTTTGTTTGGGTTTTTTATCTTTTTGTCTTTTTAAACCCAATTTCCCAAACCCAAAAACCAGTGTCAACTGGGGGTACTTAATATTGGAGAGTTTTTAATATTCATTCTTCTTTGATTCATCCACCTACCTTAAAGGCCTATTTACAAGAATGCATTAGTTCCTTTATTTTTTCTTTATAAAATTCTAAAGAGCTAAAAAAGGAAGAGTAAAAATGACCGGGTTTTGGCCCTTTTCCCCGACAAACTTTTTAGCCCGACCCCTGAAGAAGCAAAGGGGAAATGGCTCACTACAGGCCCTTTAAAAATCTCCAGTTCTTTGTGAAAAGGGGCCCCCTGTTTAAAATTTTTTTTACTAGACAACCCCTTTTTTGAAACTAGGCCCAAAAAGCCCCGGGAAAATTTTACAGCGGGGTTTGGGGCGGCCCAAAAAACCCCTTCCACTTCCCGCATGGGGATTTAAATTTTAAATCAAGATACCGTACTTACTGGGCCCCCAAGAAATCCCTTTAATGTTTAAAAAAATATATGGGGGACTTTTTTAAATACCCCGCTCTTTTCCCCCCGTTTGGAGTTGGAGAAATACCTTTTTCTCAATTGGTTTTCCTAATTAACCCTTTGCAAATAGCTACCCTTGAAGCATCAATATAATTTAAAGTAAAAATTTTTTGCGCTATACCCAAAAATAGTTTAAAAGGGAAAAACGTTGGGCTGGGCTAGCCCTTTCCCAAAGGAAATTTTAAAGATAGATGGGCAAATCCCTTTCCCCAAAAAACTTTCTGTTTATTTAAAATTTAAAGATGGTTTTTTTCCTTTAAAGAGGGCCCTATTACAGTAAACTTAAATCATAAGTTAGTAAAATGTACCTTTCATTATTAAGTTCCAACTATAACATTTTGACAAGTGTCTTAGCTTTTGGGCTTAATTCTGTCATTTTTAAAATCATTCAATCAATTTAATAATGACCCAAATTTTTACCAAAAGGGGCAAGGGTTTTTCTAAAAAATTGATTGGGGGGGAGGATTGGGGGTTTTTACTCTATCACACCTTTAAAATTTTCACTGTGGGAGTGGGGGACCTCAGTTTACCCTCCATTTAGTTGAAGGGGTAGGAAAACGGAGGGGGCAAAATATAAAAGACGGGCCTCAGGGGGGCAAAGAAAGTCAGTTAGTGGCAGTTGATGCAGAAGAGAGCAGACATGTCACAGGGGGAGAGTTTTCAGTTTAACCCCCAAAAAATATGACAGTAAGAAGGTTTTTTGGGATAAAATTAAACCCCCAGGAAACCAGAGTAAGGTGTAACCAGAGAGTGAGTAACATCAGTATGACAAAGGAAGGATCAATGTGGATGGAGAGGGAGACTCCCGTCCCTCAGGCTTGCGACTGCAGACAGGCTTTTGCTTTGGGATCTAGGCCCTAAATAGACTATTATAACATAAAACTTAAAGGGAAACGCCTGTTTTTTTTTAATTTGGGTTTAAAAAAAAATAAAGGGAAAATTCAGTAAAAAAGTTCAGTTTATTTAAAGAAATAAGTCTGACATCTCTGACTTCTGCACATTACAACTCGATAAACTGATTGTGTATTTTCCATTCTTCACAGTTTTAGATTGTAGTCACATGAAAACTCTAATTTTATTTATTTATAGTTCCTAGTAGAAGGTCTTCAATTCTGTACTTTTTTTCTCTAAATTTTGGGTACATGAACATGCAGATAAAAGTGGATGAACCTCCCATGCAAATACAAAAGTGCATATGAGTGCCTTAGTACATGAAGTGTCATGAATGTTTGTAACTGAAGGAGGGGTACTGCAATTAGAGATTTTGGTAGCCCTGCCTAAACATTTCTAAAACTATTAATTTAATTGTATACATGTCAGAGAACCAAAGCAGCACGTGTGAAGGCAGGCGTAGGAGGCAGGCGTAGAGGGTTTGAAAGATCAAGGAATTAAATGTGAGATCATCAGCAGATTGTAGAGTCCAGGTTGAGATGAGGGAAGCAATGTAGGGGAGTTCAGCACTGGGGAGTGAGGGTGATTAGTTTATGTTGTATTCTGTAATGAATGTGCAAAAAGTGCAGTGGCTGCCATTAGGTAGAGGAGTCAGTATTATGGCTGGAAAGAAAGATGAGCCTGACTGCTGCATTCAGGACAGATTGGAGAGGGGAGAGTTTAGAAAAAGAGAGACAGATAATGAAGAAGTGAGAAAATTCGAGATTTTGGGGTTGTTTCTGACAATAACGGGCAAAGGACCAAGTATATGGAGTGAAGGAAAGATTGGAGTCTAGTAAAACCCCAAGACAGCCTGCTGCCTAAGAGCTATTTTAGTACCACATTTGGAATAGAAAGATTAAAAAAATTCAGTTTTAGAATGGTTTGGTTTTAGACAAAAAGAAGACATGGCATGTCAATGGTGTTTTGTAGCAATGTGGGCATTATATCATGGGGAGATGTATACAACTGAATGACATCAGCCTAGAGATGGTACTGAAAATCATATCTACTACTAGTGTGTCCAATGAGAGTTATGTAAAGAGAAACGATGAAAGGACCTACGACTGATCCCTGAGCAGCCCTGACAGCAGGCAGAACAGTATAATAAGTAGAACCAGTGAATGAGACACTTAGGGCCTCATGTATGAAACTTGGTGCCAACACTCCAGTTCTAAGGTGTAGAATGCAACTGGATGTATGAACCTGTCATATGTGGGTTCATAAATCTGTCATGTAGTATGCCTTGCACAACATAGCATATCTTTGTTGCATTTCTTTTGGCACATATCAAAAGTGCACTATTTGGCACTTAATGCTCCAAGTTTTGACACACGACTGTTCATATATTTGTTGAACAGGGCTATGACGTTTTTTGGGTCAAAGCATGCCAGTCCTTCCACCAATCATCCTAGTCGTCTTACAATCAATGCATATTTTTGGTATCTTATCTGGCAATAACCCAAAATTTCTCACTTTAAAGAAACTATATCAGTATTAGAAATTCCAGTAGCCAGTTTCTATGAAAAGTGAAAAGGTTTTTTCCTTGTTTGTCTTACTGAAGACGTCTTGAATTGTTGCTAAAGTCATCTGGGCCAATTACAGCAAAATTAACCTTGGAGAGACTGTCTGATTGGCCTACAAAATAATTGTTATTCAAAAGATGGACATAAGTTCAGCATCTGTAATGCAGTGGCAAAATATGCTCAAAACATTACATACAATTTAAAAGAGTAGTACATGTTTTTTGTTTAGCACAAATTAAGCTGCATACACTAGATAAAAATACACATATGCATATTTCTCACTATCTGACATGAAATCAAAATAAACTTTACCTGGTTTAGGTCAATTAGGATTACCAAAATTATTTATATTTGCCAATTGCCGAATAAGGAGAGAGGATTTTTAAAGACATTTTTATTACTTTCTGCCAAGTTAAGAGTTTACATACATTTCATTAGTATTTTGTAGCATTGCCCTTAAACTGGGCCACAAAATCAATAAAAGAACTGGGTGCACTGTAATACCCAGAAAAATTAGCAAGATTAGGGTTATTTAGTTTAGAGAAAGATGGCTGCGGGCGAACATTATAAATATGTTTAAATATATTAAAGGTCAATTCACAGATCTCTCTTAAGATCTATTCTTACCCAGGATTGTATCCAGAACAAGGGGGCGTCCTCTACGTCTTGAGGAAAGAAAGTTTCTACATAAACATAGAAAGGGATTCTTTACTGACTGTGGAACTCTCTGCCAGAGGAACTTGTCGTGGTAAATTGATTGAGTTCAAAAAGGATCTGGATGCATTTCTAGAGTGTAATAATATAACAAGGTTATAGTGACTAGGATTGTGGAGAAGGGTTATTGATCCAGGGATTTATTGTGATTGCCAGATTGGAGTCGGGAAGGTATTGTTTCCAAAATGAGGACAATTGGCTTCTACCTCATGGGGTTTTTTGCCTTCCTCTGGATCAACACTTTAGCACAATAGGCTTAATTGGATAGACACCTGTCTTTTTTTCGATCTTACAACTATGTAACTATGTAACATATGACTTGGCTCAAATGTTTTGGATATCCTTCCACAAGCTTCTCACAGTAGTTGGGATAATAGGGATTTTGGCCCATTCTCCCTTACAGAACTGGTGTAGCTGAGCCATGTTTGTAGGTCGCCTTGCTCGCATCTGCCTTTCCAGCTTTGCCCATAAATTTTCAATAGGATTAAGATCCAGGCTTTGTGATAGCCATTCCAAAACATTGACTTGGGTATCCTTAAGTCACTTTGTAACCAGTTTGGCAGTATGCTTTGGGTCATAGTCCATTTGAAAGACCCATTTCCGCCCAAGCTTTATCTTCCTATCTGATGTCTTGAGAGGTTGCTTCAGTATTGACACATAATCTTCTTTTCTCATGATGCCATTTTTTTCAGTGCACCAGACCCTCCTGCATCAAAACAATCCCACAACATGATGCTGCCACCCCATGTTTCACAGTTGGGATGGTGTTCTTAGTCTTCCAAGCTTCTCCCCTTTTCCTCCAAACATAAAAATGGTCATTATGGCCAAACACTTTAATTTTAGTTTTGTCAGACCACAGGACATGTCTCCAAAAATGTAGGTCTTTGTTCCTGTGTGCAAACATTAATCTGGCTTTTATATGTTTCCTTTGGAGTAATGGATTCTTCCTGGAAAAGTGGCCTTTCAGCCCTTGTTGATACAGTTTTTGTTTCACTGTGGGTAATTATGACACAATCTTACCAGCTTCCGCCAGTATCTTCACAAGTTCTTTTGCTTTTATTCTTGGGTTGATATGCACATGTCAAACCAAAGCACGTTCATCTCTGAGACACAACCCATCTCCTTACTGAATGCTATGATGACTGGACATTCCTATCTTGTTTGTTCTTGTGTATAATTGTTAGTATAGATGAATGAGGCACCTTCAGGTATCTGGAAATTGCACCAAAAGATGATCCAGACTTGTGCAAGTGCATAATTCTCTTCCTGAAATCATGGATGATTTCTTAAGACTTTCCCATAGTGTTATACACAGAAGCAGTGTTTCTGGTGTGCCTTAAAAATACATCCACAGGTATGTCTCTTATTAACTCAGAGAGTGCCAATAAATCTATCAGAGGCTTCCAAAGACAAGCGCTGTTTGAGAGGTGAGGTGTTGAGGAAGGCTCACACAGCACAGACACTGGATGCAACAAGTCCACTCCGGACGGAATCTCCCATGTGACTACGCAAAGTAAAGGAGATACTTCAATGAACCACAAGGTGAATGATAAATGATAATACAATATATAGAAAGTGAAGTGTGGAATCTGTTTACACTGGACATTCAAATTTTTATGTAAGATTTGAATAAAAATTTATATGTTTTATTACGGAAACATAGCGTTATATATATACCATTTGCACTAATATTGGAGGCTTCCAAAGACAAGACATCATCATATGGGCCATCCAAAATTGTTTAAAGGCATTTTAATCCTAGTGTATGTAAAATTCGGACTTTGCAGAAAGTAATAATTATGCCTTAAAAAATTATTTCTCTCTCATTATTATGGCATTTGGTAAATACAAATAATTTTGGTAATCCGAATCGACCTGACCTAGAACGGGGAAGGTTTATTCTGATTTCATGTCAGATAGTGAGAAAACCAAGCATATATGTCTTTTTATACAGTGTATGTAAATTTCTGCTTTTATATATATTATATATATATATATATATATATATATATATATATATATATATGTAAGGAAAAAATTTGCAGCACTCACCTGGTAATAGTGTAAAAAATGTGTTGTTTATTCCCACATGTTCAAACCGACGTTTCGGCCCTCTCACAGAGCCGTTTTCAAGTGAAGTATAGTGTGCAATACAAGGTATATATAAATACATCAATTATACAACAATTTACAATAATCAACAATTATTACATATTTAAGAGTGATATAATGAACCAAAAAATCCACAGTGTAAAAATCATGTGTAAAAAATAAGAGATAGCATTGAAAATCAACACTATCAATAAGTGCATACAATACAAAAATATATTAAATAAGGGGGCGGAAACCAAATGCGCTCACCTGAGAGATGTTAATAGTTACAACTTTACACAACATGGTTCGTCTTGGCGTCTCATATTCTACAATGCGCATGATCGGGAACGTCAGTTGCAACAATAGGATGTTGTCAGACGCGTCCCTAGCAACATGATAGTAGCTCACGTCAGGATGTTGTCAGACGCGTCCCTAGCAAACTTGTAATCACCCACAACAGGAAGTTGTCAGACGCAGCCATAGCAACCTTCCAATCTGAAAAAGAACAAAAATAAAATAATTAATATTATAACCAATAATATCAGCTTTTAAGATAGGAAGAGAAATATGGAATCAAGCTCATTTAAACATGCTAGAAGATACTTTATATTCAATATTTAAGCCATTAGGAGCAAGTGACCTAGTATTGAAAATCCATTCTAATTCTTTCTTTTTTAAAAGTGTTTTGCGGTCTCCTCCCCATTGTGGTAATGGTACATGATCAACAATCATGCATTTGAGATCCCACTCACTATGTCCCATTTCAGAGAAATGTTTGGAAACTGGAAGGTCTAATCTACGTTTCCTAATTGTAAAGCGATGGTTATTGAGTCTAGTTTTAAGGTCACACGTTGTCTTTTCTACATAAATCAGTTTGCAGGGACACCATAAAATATAAATGACCCAATCTGAGTCACAGTAATTAATGATGCCTTTGATACTGGTCTCATAGATCAGGCTTTGAAGGAATTTTTTTATCGATACTAGTGTTGAGCGATTACGTTGGCCATCGACATCGGTCGATGGTCGATAGTCGACCATCATCGACAAGATAGTCGAGGGGTCGATGGTAGTTTATGAGCGATGACCATTAAAGTCTATGGGAGAGAAACAACACCTTCATTATTACACCCAACAAGGCTGGAGAAGCTGGAATTAACATCCCAACAGTCAAATGGATACGTGCTACATCTTGGGACAACACACTTAGGTTATAAAAGCCACAGAAAAAAAATCACAGACCATTCACTACCCCTGTCTTGTACCACAGCCTGACCCTTAAAACCCTGCATCACCCACAAATTAAAAAGTGCCAGAAGGCGTATGATTTGAACCATCATTTTACTTGAACTGGACATTCAATATCCCTGTCCTGGAACGCAGCATGACCCCCAAACCTGCATGACCCCCAGAATTAAAAGTGTCGGAAAAAGGATTCTTTCAACCACCATTTTAGTTTTAACTGGACATTGACTATACTGTCCTGGGCCACAGCATGAGCCCCAAACCTGCATGACCCCCAGATTCCAAAGTGCGGGAAAAGGAGTCTTTCAACCACAATTTAGTTTAATTGGACATTGACTATACCTGTCCTGGGCCACAGCTGAGCCCCAAACCTGCATGACCCCCACATTTAAAAAGTGCCGGAAAAAGGAGTCTTTCAACTCCATTTTAGTTGAACTGGACTTTGGGACTATATTTGTCCTGTACCGCAGAATTGACCATTAAACCTGTCTGACCCACAGTTTTAAAAAGTGCCGGGGGAAAGGAGTCTTTCAACCACCAATTTTGTTTCACTGGACATTGACTTTTACTGCCCTTTGACCGCAGTATGACCATTAAACCTGTCTGACCCCCAAATTAAAAAGTGCCGGGAAAAGGAGTTTTTGAACCCATTTTAGTTGAACTGGACATTAACTATGAAACAACTTTTTCAATAGTGAAGGTTTTTAGGCTCACCTTGATTGCAGTCTTCAATCATCTGGTAAACCTCACACGGCCAAACCCACTTCTAAGAAAGATGCATTCCCAGTCGCAGGACACATAAAGTAGTAAACTTGCAAAGAAGCACTTACTTGAAAGGTATAAAAGCTGTTTCTTTATTATTTCAATCTTCCGTGCATAAGGATAAAAATAGCGTAAAAACAGGCAATGGTAAAGGCTGACGGGGTTTCTGGCTAGATACTAACCCCTTGTTCACAGATGCCAGTTTGTATTGAAGTGCTCATTTATATAGGGGAAAGATTTCCCACATCAAAATTTAAATGTCACTTCCTTTAATACTGAAATTCATTAATACTTGGTTTTCACTACTACAAATAAAAACAAAAACAACAACCATTGCGACTATGATATAAGCTTACATTAGCTTTAATATATAACTTTTTACTGGCTGGCATATACATATATTCCTTCAGAACAATATATTTTGTGGATCAATATATGTATGCCAAATCATTGCGATAATTTAAACCCCCCGGAATACGGGTTGAGTTTGGAGTATCCAGAATGCCTCTCTCATACGAACTTTGTGCAACCAATCTCCACCTCTGTTTGGTCGCTCCACTTTCTCTATACCAAAACAACTGAGACTCCGTATATCCTTTTTAGCAATAAAACTAGCATTGCATTCCTTGATATCCAATTAGAAGGTGATTTATAAAAACAAAGGTCAAAACAAACTTTATACCGTAAACCAACTAGTGGAAATTCCATTCTTAGAGCCAACAGTAGTCACTCACGACATACTATAGATTCTATCCCTCTTGGAGAATTAATTCGTGCAAGAAGACTTGCACGAATGATGAGGATTATGAGATAGAAAAAAATAGGATTATACAGAGGTTGAAGGAAAGGGGATATAACAAAGTTCAAATAGAGAAAGCACTGCACAAAATAAAGAACAAAACACAAGGGGAATTTTTGACAAAGAAAAAAAAAACAGGATTGGAAAAGACAAATTTAAAAAAGGTCAAATTTTTTATACAGCATATAGTGCAGAGTTTGAAAAAAATAAAAAAGATTTTTCACAAGAATATAAATGTATTAAGACAAGACAGGGATTTAGCAAAAATTATTGATAATGGAAATTTAAATGTGTCCCAAAGAAGAATAGAACGATAGGGAATGAAAAACTCACCTAGTAACTTCATTAAACCCCAGAATAGAGGAAAAAACTGGATGGCACAAACAGGCTTTTTCCCATGCGGGGGTCGTAGGTGTAACATATGCAAAGTCACTAAAAAAAATCTAAATTCAAAGCAAATCGTACAGGGTAATAAAGAATATATAATATGTAAATTTTTAAACTGTGACACTGATCACGTTATTTATGGTATGTACTGCGAGATATGTGATAAGCTTTTTATAGGTTTAAGTATCGTAAATTTAAGACCCGCATTTCAGAACATCTTTAAATATTAAAAAATGGCACGGCAAACATATTCAGGAGTAGCACGTCATTTTGTCGAAATACATGAAAGGGATATATGGAGTCTCATTTGTTTTGGTATAAGAAAGTGGAGCGACCAAACAGGGGTGGAGATTGGGTGCACAAAGTTCGTATGAGAGAGGCATTTGGATACTCCACTTCAAACCCGTATTCCGAGGGGTTTAATTATCGCAATGATTTGGCAATACATATATTGAGTCCACAAATATATTGTACGAAAGGGAAAATATGTATAAAATCGCTAGTATAAATTATATATTAAAGCTATGTAAGCTTATCAATTTTTCCAATGGGTTTGTTTTTGTTTTTTTGT
>JAODAL010024177.1:0-61120 GCA_025379985.1 Phyllomedusa bahiana | reverse complement strand
AATTCAATCTTATTTCCACAATACAGATAAGGAATAGTTGTAGGTACACAAGCAGCCCAATTCTATCAACTCTTTCCTAGCCACAGACTTTTACCTGTAACTCTCTTCATAAGAAGGGCTTTTCCAAACATTAAGCTAACTGGCCTCTCTCTATCCAGCTACCATGACACTTGCTTCCAAGAGAAGGGTCTCCCTAACGCTAAATCGTAACTGTTACTTTACACCCAGTCACCACTGCGGAGCCACTGTGCGCCGTGCGATGTTCCACAGCTGTCTTGGCCTAAACCTTCCCATAGTCCTACCACCATTTGGCCTGCAGCACGATTCACAAACATCACTTTCTCTTGTTTCTCCCACTGTCTCTCTATACATGTCTGGCTAGCTGTACAGTCATGGCCAAAAGTTTTGAGAATGACACAAATGTTAATTTTTACAAAGTCTACTGCATCAGGTTTTATAATGGCAATTTGCATATACTCCAGAATGTTATAAAGAGTGATCAGCTTAACAGCAATTAATTGCAAAGTCAATAGTTGCCTAGAAAATGAACTTTTTCCCCCAAAACACATTTCAACTTATTGCAGGCCTGCCTTAAAAGGACCAGCTAACATCGTTTCAGTGATTGTCCCATTAAACAAGGTGTGGGTGTTGATCAGGACAGGGCTGGAGATCAATCTGTCATGATTAAGTAAGAATCACACCACTGGACACTTTAAAATGAGGTTGGTGCTTGGCATCATTGTTTCTCTTCTGTTAACCATGGTTATCTCTAAAGAAACACGTGCAGTCTTCATTGCACTGCACAAAACTGGCCTAACAGGGAAGAGTATCGCAGCTAGAAAGATTGCACCTCAGTCAACAATCTATCGCCTCATCAAGGAATTCAAGGAGAGAGGTTCCATTGTTGCCAAAAAGGCTCCAGGGTGCCCAAGAAAGACCAGCAAGCGCCAGGACCGTCTCTTAAAAGTGTTTCAGCTTCGGAATCGGGCTACCAGCAGTGCAGAGCTTGCTCAGGAATGGCAGCAGGCAGGTGTGAGTGCATCTGCACGCACTGTGAGGCGGAGACTCATGGAGCAAGGCCTGGTGGACTGCTGAGGACTGGGGTAAAGTCATTTTCTCTGATGAATCCCCTTTCCGAATGTTTGGAACATCTGGAAAACAGCTTGTTCGGAGAAGACGAGGTGAGCGATACCACCAGTCTTGTCTCATGCCAACTGTAAAGCATCCAGAAACATTCATGTGTGGGGTTGCTTCTCAGCCAAGGGAATCGGCTCTCTAACAGTCTTGCCTAAAAACAAATCCATGAATAAAGAATGGTACCAGAATGTCCTCCAAAAGCAACGTCTCTCTACCGTCCAAGAGCAGTTTGGTGATCAACAATGCCTTTTCCAGCATGATGGAGCACCGTGCCATAAAGCAAAGGTGATAACTAAATGGCTCAGGGAACAAAACATAGAGATTTTGGGTCCATGGCCTGGAAACTCCCCAGATCTTAATCCCATTGAGAACTTGTGGTCAATCATCAAGAGACGGGTGGACAAACAAAAACCAACAAATTGTGACAAAATGCAAGCATTGATTGTGCAAGAATGGACGGCTATCAGTCAGGATTTGGTCCAGAAGTTGATTGAGAGCATGCCAGGGAGAATTGCAGAGGTCCTGAAGAAGAAGGGTCAACACTGCAAATATTGACTTGCTGCATTAACTCATTCTAACTGTCAATATAAGCTTTTGTTAATCATAATATGATTGCACTTGTATTTCTGTATGTGATAAAAACATCTGACAAACACACATAAAAACCAGAGGGCAACAGATCATGTGAAAATATAATATTTGTGTCATTCTCAAAACTTTTGGCCATGACTGTACCTTTCTTTCTCTTTTTTTTTGCTTCTGTTCTTTATTTCTCTTTCTCCTTCTATCTGTAAGTAAGTGTTCTTCTTCTGCCTGTCCTACTCCACTGCGGGTAGCTAGTAGGCCAGCCTTTTTGCTATAGCAGTACATAAGAGGAATTGGCCTTATCAACAACTCTTACTGAATTATAACTACCCTGCCTCCAACCGCAGGACTCTTTAAAGAGCTCATGCAGCCCCTCGCTTCTCCTTCCAGGGACTCCAAGCTACTCTTTCTTTATTAGCTGCAGGCCTAACACACTGTTTGATGCTTAAAGGGGTTGTCTCACTACAAGGATTGCTTTTTATATGAAAGAACTTGAAAAAACAAGTCATTTTGCAATATATGTCCATTAACAGTGTCCTACTTATTACTAGATATCCCCTCTTGTATGGGCTGCATCAGCTCCTCAGGTCACTAAAGCTACAGACCGATCGATCTCTCCTGATAGGCAGCCAGACTGGTGTCCTCAGCAGCTCTTCACTGCAGACCAGTTTTAGCCAGTAAACACGCCCCTGAATTAAAAAATGAAACAGAGAATACAGGAC
This sequence comes from Phyllomedusa bahiana, assembly GCA_025379985.1. Taxonomy (NCBI): domain Eukaryota; kingdom Metazoa; phylum Chordata; class Amphibia; order Anura; family Hylidae; genus Phyllomedusa; species Phyllomedusa bahiana. The sequence continues at coordinate 58,676 of JAODAL010024177.1, read as the reverse complement.
TGAGGTAAGATAAATTGATGTAGCGAGACAATCCTTTTAAAACACAAGCACCTAACAGTAATATACTTATATATACATGTACTGTATACATAGCTACCATACAAACGTACTATATGTTTGCCATGTATATTTAACGTACATTTGATATGTTGGCTATGTACAGTATATAAATGTGTGTAGGCCGTGTACAGAGCTTGGCTCCCCAGAAAATAGTAAAGTCACAAACGAGGAAAGCGACCCCAACATCAGTTCAACAAATTTTTTACTTTACAGATGAATAAGTGTACTCAGAACCCCCAGAATTACATGCACACAAGTGTAAGCCAAGGCCCCTGTGCTACACAGCGTGCCACCCTATGTATGTTCTCTGGCCACAAAATAACGTTACCTACCAGTGGACTTGAAAAGATCGACCGCTATTTACCTATTTATACCCTGAGGAACAGGACCAATTGTGTGTGGGTGAGTTTCGAGGACACTCGCGGTGTAGTATAATGGCTTACAAACTTACTAACTGTATCCACTATTCTCAGAACACAAATACCAATAAAAGCCTATCGGCCGAGCGTGCTGCAGAGGTGACAGCACCGATGTAAGGCGTACTTCAATGTCCCACTCAGGCACTGTTACTGGATGTTTACTTGTGGCCTGACACAGACTGAGGTCCTATCTAATCTAACTACCTCTTCGGTGCCAAAGATGGCGGTCACTCCTCTCTGTAACTGGATTTGGCACAACGTCCACTCTGTCTCTGTGTCCTCTTTACCAACAGCAAAGACTCAGCAAACAAATCTCTTCTCTCAGCAGGATTCAGTCACCAACTAGTGACTCCACTGCTGCACTCCACAGTAGCAGAAGGATTTAGAAGGAACAAGGCTCAATGTAGATTCTCTGTCTTGTCTCTCAGTTCCATCTCTTGTTCTCTAAGATGGCTGCCCTCACTCAGATCCTCCTTCCAGTCACATGTCCCATCACGTGTCTTCCCAAACATTGCACACAGGTTAGACTTTCAAAACCGCGGCATCTTCTGGCCAAACAGCAGAATCCAGCATGTCATGTTTGTAATCATCTCATTGTCCATGAGATTATAATTCCCTGGGAAAAGACAATGAAGCTGTTACACCATCCCAAAAGAATATAGATGTATTCATGTTGATGATGATGACTAAGCACCTTTTTAGGGTACTAGTGCTTTAAGCATCAAGCAGAATGTTAAGCATTTTATAAGGAGTGTGCCATTGGAAGCAGGGTAGTTGCAGTCTAGTTAGTTTTAACCCTATAATTCCCCTTGTAGGGAGGACGCACACTCAGATGTATGGTTGTTTTACATTTTTGATTGGAATGCATAAATGTTAACAAATACTTTAATTGTACAGCAATAATACTACTGCTTTAGCATCCAGTAGCTTACACACATTCTTCTGTCCTTAGCTTAGTTTGCATTCATACATACAGTACAAGTGATTAGAAGGTCTTTTTTTGTTGGTGGCAAAAGCTTTATTGACTCACAATGTGTTTAGCTTAACAAATGAGGGTTTAGGACATAAACTCTGCAAATGAAGCCAGTTCCCTACTGAAATCATTAGGTTACTGAAAGTTTCTGTTGGCTAGTAATGCAGAGAAAGCTGAAGCATTTAAGTCAGCCCATAGAAAGAAACAAATGAGATGCTTCAGATTACCAGCCCCATATCATTTACTTTTATTGGTCAGTTCTCATAAGAAACCGAAGTGTTGTTTGTTCAATCAGAACTCGGAAGACTTTCCTGGCAAAGACCACATCTTCCACATAAGGCGCAGGCTGTGGAATATACTGCGTCCCTTGAGCATTTAGAGTAGAGAAAATTAACAAAGAGCAAATAACAACTGAGCCCACAGGGTGGTGTGAATCTCACAAAGTACATGTGTTCAGCACTTTCCGAAATGAGTTGTCATTGCTCTAATTAAACCAAGATTGTGTGCACTTATGCCAAGATTCATTAACATTTGCATGGTCATTTTTCACACTGGTTCTTCACAGAAATGAAATAACGTCAGCAGAAAGTCTAAGAAAGGCAAAGTAATGAAGGCGAGTGTGCAAGAGAAAGAGAGATGATGGCGATTGTCACGAATGGATGCCCTGGGTCACCACCGAGAAGATGGTATGAGCCACGCCAGAGAGTGGAGTCTAAGGAGTTCCCTGGTTCTTCACTAGCATCTGCTGCAAGGCTTTGCTGTGGGAGACTGCCAGGTCGCTACCCCTGACGTGACCACTCGGGTTGACAGCCAGGAGGCAGTGTGGTACAAAAGGATCAGGCATAGTCGTAGTCAAGTCCAGGCAATAAGATCAGGGCGGGCAACTGACAAACGAAGTCAAGGTCCAAGCATGGGTCAATACTATACAGCACAACTGGTAGGGAGAAGTGGGGGAAGTCAGGTCATAAAGGGTCAGCGTCCGGTAATTTTCCAATCAGAGGTTCGCTGGCCTTTTAGCTGTCAGAGAGCTAGCGCTCTAAGGACCGGGTACGTGCGCATCGGTCAGCAGCCAGTGGAAAGAGAGAAGTAGGACCAGAGAGAAATAAGCAGTGATGGTCCGTGGGCAGATAGACACGAGCGCAACTGCGGTCCGGAGTAGGGACCGCAGCACACATAGTGACAGCTACATATGTGCTTAGATTAATAGGTAGAAGAATAAGCAGATAGGTGAAAAGATAGATAGATACATACATACATGCATACAAACATACATACAAACGTAGATGAATGAATGAATAAATAGATAGATAAGGACATACTTACATAAACACATGCATAAATGAATTCCATAGAAAGAAATCACAGTACTCATCCAAGTAACAGTGAAGAAACTGTGCATTTATTTCCACACATTACAAGACGGCGTTTCAGCTCTCACAGAGCCATGTTCAAGTGATTATTGCCCATCCTCTTCTGTGGATGTTAATATGAAGTAGAAATGCAAAGTGCATTTGCGGTGCATTGTTAGTGAAGCCCCAAACCATCTCCATCACGCTGCAGCCATAGCTATTAACAAGATATTCAATAATTAATGTTTGATAACATAAATAATTGATGACCTTGTTCATGGCCACGTGGTCATGCCAGTGCTGACCTGAAAATTTGTGCACTAATTAGGCATATAGTTCTCGGTCACATAACGGCTTACCTGCAAGTGCACCATGTATTTCTACCATTATAGTCTCCCACTATTTTGAGAAGCCTTTCTACAAGAGTTTGTAGTATGTTTTTTTTTAATTTGGACCTATTTAGCCAAAAGAGCATCTGTAAAGAATAAGAACATAAAAGGGCCATCTCCAAAGTTTTCTAAAATGTCATTATAAGCTGTAGCGTTACCCTTACCTTAACCTATTAAGCCCATCTCCCGAAAAATTAATGACTAGCACATTTTTTTTAGTTTTTGGCTCCTTGTGTTTCAACAGTTGTTACTTTTTATTTTTTCAATGACGCAGTTGTATGAGGCCTGGTTTTACAAGTTGTACTTTTTGGGGGAATAGTTTAAGTTCACTTATAAATTATTGCAGATTTTCTTTTCAATTTTGTATTAATTTTAATTAATTAATTTTTTTTAAAAAATTTTTCACACCATTTCACACTTAATAACTTGTTAGATTCATTCTACAGGTTATTATGGTCGTGTGGATACCTAATATGTGTAGGGTTTTTTGTGTGTGTAACGTATGCACAATTATTTTTTAATAAACATTTATTTTTATTTTATTTTTGAATTTATTTTTTTTTACACTTTGTTTTTTTACTTTTTTTTTCAATTCCATGAAGTGATAACTGTTTTACATTTTTATTTTGCACTTAGTAATGTATTAGCATATTCATGTATGCTAATACATTATAATCTGTGTCAGTTTAACACAGGCAGCGATCAGGCCAGCACACAGTGTGCCCTGATTATTGGCTTCTTACACAGACAGCCCTAGAGCTACTCTAGGTCCCCAGGGCTGACTGTGCAGCTGTTCCCCGGGCTTTGACGGGTCACCGGGTGTCCCGATCACCCGACAGAGAAGGGAAAAGTCCTTTGATTACACTGCAATGACGAACCGTGGCAATCAAGGGGTTAAAGGGAACCTTTCACATGGTGCCCCCCTTGTTGAGGACAGCACAATCTAGTGTCAGACCTGCTGTTTCCAGCACTGTGTCCCTTATTCTGTAAGATGCTGCAGTTTTAGAGCATTTAATACGCAAATCTTATTCAAGAGCAGGTGTTATCCCCGCCCCCGTTGGGGTGGACATGGCTAGCCTCAGATTGGGTGAGGTATGAAAAAAACCGACTCTTTTCATGACTTTTCTGGCTGAAAACTGCAGATTTGAGCATTAAATAAATACTCGAAAACTACAGCATCTTACAGAATAAGGGACATAGCACTGGAAACAGTATGTCTGACACTAGCTTATGCTGTCCTTAGCAAGGGGGGCATAATCTATGTGACAGGTTCTCTTTAAGCGCCAGGGAGTGTGTCGGGGAGACGTCGCTGCAGACAACGGCCTGCACAGCCTGGCGTCAAAAGTCGGCGGACGGTCGTTAAAGGGTTAAAATCTTGCCTTAAAACAGCTCCATACTCCTTTCCCAAATTTTACAATAAGCACTATGCATTCTGGTTCATTAATCAGGCTTGATTCATGATTCAAGAGTACACATTTCTACTTCTCCACTTCATTTGTGGTGTACTTTATACCACGCAACCAGCACTTGACATTGAGCATGGTGATTGTTCTGTAAATCTGTGTGATCTGCAGCTTTATGGCTCCTCATCATCATACTAATAGCACTTACAATTTAACATGGCAAATCTATCACTAATTTCAACAACAGACTTATGGCAAAGGTGATATTCTATAACAGTGTTACATGCAGCGGGTGAAATACTGTAAGTACTGAACATGCTTATCGGTCTCCTTCTCTGCAAACTATCCCCTCTCCACTCTGTCCTGAATGCAGCAGCCGGGCTCATCTTTATTTCCAGCCGCTACACTAATGCCTCTACCCTGTGTCAGTCATTGCACTACTTGCCCATCCATTACAAAATCACTCTCACCCATAAAGCTCTCCACAGTGCTGCACCACCCTACATTTCCTCGCTCATCTCTGTTTGCCTCCCTACCTGGCCTCTTCGCTCTGCTGATGATCTGAGATTACACGCCTCAGTCATTCAAACCTCCCATGCCTGTCTCCAAGATTTTACATGTGCTGCACCAGTTGTCTGGAACAAGCTACCCCGTACAGTCAGCCACACTCACAACCCTCACAGTTTTAAGTGCACCCTGAAAACTACCAAGATCCCTAATCTTTAACCCACCAAATTCTGTCACACATATTCATCACTCCCTGCACTTATGTGCTCACAAGCACTTATTTGTATATAGATGTGTCAGGGTAGCACATTCACCCACTTCTATGTAAATTACCCCATATTTGTGTAACATGGCAGGACCATTGTGAACCAAGCACTTTTCACCCTTTGTCTCACCCATTCAGCCTAATAGATTGTAAGCTCTTAGGGGCAGGGCCCTGAAACCTTGTGTCTGATTTGTAATTAGATTTTTATTATGTTTGTTTGTGTTTCGTCTGTACTTATACCCTTTAAATTGTAAAGTGTTGCAGAATATGTTGGTCCATATAATTAAAGATTATTATTACTACTATTATTATTATTATTATTATTATTAACATGTCACCAATTTTCTAAGTAAATCTATTTCTAAAAGTGCTATTGACATGAAATTCTCACCAGATGGGGCGTGGCCTAACCGGGAATGTGAGCGGACGTCTTTGGTGAGAGCTCCTGATCTGACCTCCAGAAAAGCGGCACAAACAAGCCATTGAAAACCTTCAATTGTCTCCTAACTTATTCCTGCATCTCCTGCACTCAAAGAGAGACATTTTGAGACCCCCTGGGGGAAGACAAGTGCACTACAGCCGCCAATCTGCAGCGTGTGAAGCAGGGCCTGCACGGGCGGCAAGATAGAGGAGGACGCGGTACTTTCCCGCCGGACGCAGTAAAGCCGAGAGGAACGGCGAGACTCCCTGCGCGGCAGCTCACTGCGGGCAAATGCGGCGGCAGCCCCTGCAGACGGCGAGAGCCTCAGCTCCGGCTCTGAAGAGATCTCGGGAGCGGCGGCGGAGTTCTCCCTGCAGGTACTGGCACGCGGCGCCATCTTACATAGACCTTACCGTACTGCTTGCGGCCTCCACGGCGGGACCCCCTGCGTGGCAGCTCATCGCAGTCAACTGAGGCGGCTGCCCATGCAAACAACGAGTGCCTCAGCTCCGGCTCCGGGACGCGAGTGTCGGCTCAGAAGGGATCGCGGGCGCAGCAGCGGAGCTCTCCCTGTGAGTACTGGCGCGCGGCGCCATCTTGCATAAACCTGGCCTTGTTCCTCGCGGCCTCCACGCCGAAGGCAGCCCCTCAGTAACCCCTCACTAGGTGGCCACAGGGGATACCCGACCAGCTGACATGATTGGGGGCTGAGATTCACCGGGGCGTGGCATCAGGGACCATAGCTGCACATCGCTCCTACCTGGGGCCCAATAGCCTCGGGCGCCATTTTATAGTAAACTCACCTCACCCCTGGTGGCACCTGCAAGAGAGCAACGTAGCAGCAATCCTAAACCAGTTAAAGCATGGGGGATACTCATTCACCTTGCAGTTCTTGAGACTGAAGCTGACCCAGACCCAGCATAAAGGGCTCCTACCACAAATTGCTGCCATTTAGAATCCAACAGCCTCGAGCACTTTGCGGTTCCTATATTGTGAGCCTCCCTCCAGTTCTCCCACACCAGCCTGTCACGGGGGACATCTGTATTACTTGCAGGACTAGGGTTTGTGACCAACCAAGCCCAGGATAAAATAAAGGGGGGGAAAAAAAAAAAAAAAGGCTCCTGCTGCATTCCCCCTCCACCCTGGGCCCAACAGCCTCGGGCTCCATGTTTCTCATCTCCTCTGCTCCCTGCTATAAACAAAACGTGCTGCCGGTTCGCTAAAGGAGCCGGGTACTTCCTCTGGCGGTTCACTTCCACACACAGAGCACACAAGCCACAGTGAACTGCTTGAACTGCCTTCATAACACCACCGAGGGAGAGCTACAAGCATCCTAATCCCACACGCTGCTAGTCCCCAAAGTTGCCCCTTTGGTCGACCCTTCTTAAGATACAGCACTAGTGACCTGCTTTGCCTCTGCTTATGGGGGCTCAGGTTAATCACGAAACGCGAGACCGGATACGTTTTTCTCTTCAGGAGACAAGGACAAGGAGACAATAATTCCAGATAAAATAAAATATTAAAAAAAAAAAAAAAAAAACGAGGGAGAGGAAGGATCTACCGTGCCTGACTCCACCTCAGCGGTCCTGCCGGCACTACTGAGTTTCACTTATGTCTAAATAACGACTCTTTGGACCCACTTTCTAGAAGTGCCTCAGTTTGCCCCCTCTCCTGCTGCACACTAGAATTATGGGAGGTACTTCCAAGAAAAACCAAGGCAATAAGCCAACTAAGCTCCCAGAATATTTCTCCTCATCCCAAGCCAAACGTCTACCATAAGGTTGGACAGTGAAAAAGACAGTGAATTTTTGATGAAAAAGGACACCCCAGCATTTTTCACATTTAGAGACGAATGGTAGGCACGAGAGTAGTTCCTATTCTGCAGTCTAAAGGAGTCTTTTTTACATAAGTGCGTCTCTTGGACACAAACTACATCCGAAAAAATGACTAAAGAGATTACTAAAGCTATCACAGATTATTTTGAATTGAATGCCTCCACTGCCCCCTCTGAGGGAACATTATGGTGTGCACACAAGGCGTACCTTAGAGGAGTATGCATGAAAATAGCGGCCAGAGAGAAACGAAAAAGGGAGTCACTCCTCCACTCCACCCTAGACGAGGTCAGAAGGCTAGAACCACAATTTAAATTGACCGCCATTAAGCCGCTTAAAGATAAGCTCACGATGCTCAGAGCGAAACTACACGCCCTGCAGCTACAACAGTATGAATTCCACCTGAGCAAACTCCGTTGGAATTTTTGCCTGCAAGGTGACAGACCGGGCAAGATACTGGCACAGAGAGTTAGAATATTGCAGGCTAGAACGCGGATTCCCTATATTACTTCCCCCCCATCAGGTCGTATCCTGAACCCCCAGCAAATCTCCAATGATTTTGCGAAATACTACAGCTCTCTATACAATCTACAATCAGACGTCAAAACCCCACCGGTTTCAGATGAAGCCATAAACAAATTCCTAAACGAAGTAACTCTTCCATCCCTGATACAGGATCAATTAAATATTCTAAACAAACCTATTTCGTTGCAGGAAGTGCAGCAGACTATCTCTGTTCTACAATGTAACAAATCCCCCGGGCCAGACGGCTTTACCAACGAGTACTACAAAATTTTTTCTCACCTCCTGTCCCCTCACTTGTCCAGCCTTTTCAATGTCATAGCTAACAAAGGAGTTCCTCCAGAGGAAATGTTATGCGCCCACATCTCAACCATACACAAAACAGGCAAACCAGAGGATCTAGTCACAAACTATAGGCCCATCTCGTTATTAAACTCAGACATTAAAATATTTTCTAAAATTTTAGCCAACAGACTTAATTAATTTCTTCCCTGTTTAATCAATGCAGACCAAGTAGGGTTTGTTAAGGGCAGACAAACCAGAGAAGGCATAAGAAGAGTTCTGAACATCATACAAGTGACCCGCGTGCAGAAAATCCCCTTCTCTCTTTTCTCGTTAGATGGAGAGAAGGCTTTCGATAGGATAAATTGGAGCTACATGAAGAGTGTTCTCCAGAAATTTGGATTCCAGGGTATGATTCTCTCAGCCATCACCTCCTTATATACTTTCCCTTCTGCCAGGGTTTTTTGCCTCCGGCTTCTTGTACGACAAATTTGACATAACTAATGGCACAAGACAAGGCTGTCCTCTATCCCCTTTGATCTACGACCTTTGTGCGGAACCTCTGGCAGAACATATCAGGAAAGCAACTGATATAGTGGGTATAACAATTCATGGACAGGTCCACAAAGTAAATATGTATGCTGATGACATTTTAGTAATAGTACAGAACCCAGAAACCTCTATCCCAGCGCTTCTATCTTTACTCGACCGGTACGTGCAAATATCCTATTATAAACTAAACATTTCCAAGTCCCTATTTCTCCCACTTAACTGCCCTTCGTCTTTGAAACAACAACTTTCCCAGCTAGATTTCATATGGTCCTCCTCTCACATTACTTATTTAGGAGTCAAAATCTATCCAGACATAGAAACCACAATTGAACAGAATCTAGTAGATCTTAGTAAAGGGTTTACGGAGGAAATTGCTAGACTCAGCAAATTGCAATTATCGTGGTTGGCGCGCATCAATGTGACAAAAATGTTGCTCCTACCTAAATTCCTGTACATTTCCATATCGTTACCATTCTTATTTCCTAAAGATCTCATAACCAGGTTACAGAATCAACTTCTCCACTTTATTTGGAATATGAAGAAACCCAGGATAAATAGGCAGCACTTATACCGAAAGTCCGATAGGGGAGGTCTATCTGTCCCGGATCTTTTTCCAGTACAATATAGCTTCGGTGTTATAACTGCTTTCCGCACACTGGTGCTCCTCGATAACTCCACATTGGTTGTCCCTTGAGAACTCCACTATTTCCAAAGGTTCCTTTAGGGACTACTTGTTGGCTATGCTATTTGGCTGGAAACCACCTCCAATGAGCCTCCTCACCATGTCGCATGCAGTAAGGGCCTGGCGAACACACAGAGCCTCAGCAGGTCGGGTTACCGTCACCAGAAAAAAGTGCCCACTGTCCATACTGTACTGCCTAGCCCCAGACATACCTACACATCTCTGGATAAACATGGGAATTTATACATTAGGGGAACTGATGCGGGACCATCACTTCTGTACATTTGAAGAGATATGTAGCCGTTCTCCAATTCCCCGTAGTCAATTCTACCTCTTTCTTCAAATTAGACACGCAGTCCAAGCAATGATGTGGCCAGTGGGTAAGGGTCCCTCCTCTCCGTTTCACAGGCTCTTATGGACTGGTTCCTCATCCAAAGGGGGCTTGTCGGCCGCATATCGAACCCTCTTAGACAATGGGATACCTGACAAGCCAGATTATGAGGTCCGCTGGGAGAGTTCTTTGGGGCAGACTTTCTCTCCGGAGTGTTGGTCTCAATCCATAAATGAGGTTAGGACACACTCCAGTTGTGCTAACCACTTAGAATTAAGCAGAAAGATAGCGCTGAGATGGTATCTAACTCCTACACGAATCGCACACTCGACCCCAGGATATTCCAATCTATGTTGGAGGCAGTGTGGACAAGTGGGTTCATTGTTGCACATGTGGTGGAGTTGTCCAGTGGTCCGGCCCTTATGGCACAGAGTAGAAAAGCTGTTACAGGATGTTCTGAAGACAGGGCTTATCCTTTCTCCTGAAATGGCTCTATTGGATTTGCTCTATCACACATTACCACTTGACTACCATACAACGCTAGCCCATGTGCTGATTGCTGCTCGCTTCACGATTGCAGCCTCCTGGAAATCCTCTAATACTCCCTCCCTCGCTGAGGTCCTGGCCAGAGTGAACAACCAGTTTCGTGCAGAGACCAGTCTACTGGTCCCCCCTCATAAGGTGGCCATAGTTAGGGAGAAGTGGTCCCCCCTGGACAGAATCCATCTACCACGTGTAGAAACCTCTAGGACTAGGCCCCCCTAACGGATGTTACCAAAAGGAGGTCGGGAGGCTGGGGAAGGGACAGGAATAAAAATTTAAAAAAAACCAAAAAAAAAACCCGATTGAGCTTCATCTGTTGATACCCTTAGCATTTGTGGTTGCTATAGGGATTATCAGAACACACCACCCCGCTGAAGAGTTCATGTATGCCTGTAATCAGATACTCTCTGTGATTGTAACTTGGCCTATGTAAGTGTTTGATGCACATTTTATTGTCAGGTTCTTTTGCTGTTTTTTGAGTTCTTTTGTTTTCCTTTTCTTACATAGAGGATTTAAGAATACTGCAAAATGTCTTGAACCTTAAAGATGTATATGTTAACATTTATATGCTTTTCAATAAAATATTTTCCTCTTGCTGGAAAAAAAGAAATTCTCACCAGATGTCGGTAACAACCCATCCAATTCATCCAATACAAACAGGCAAGGAAATAAAACCATAGATGAATAGACAAACACACAAAAACATTCTTGATAAAAATCTGCTGCTACCAGGATGATGAAGATGAAATGAGGGTGGACATTTCAGCAAGACAACGATCCCAAACCCATAGCCAAGGAAACTCTCAATTGGTTTCAGAGAAAGGAAATAAAGCTGCTTGAGTTTTTTAGCCAAAAATGTCTTGGTACTATGACCATCTTTATCTTGTGTCCAAAGCAGGGGTGCTGTTAGTGCCTACCACCAAGAAAAATGTATTGAACCAAAAATTACAGTTTTCAACAACATGAATTAGATATACCAACTCAGCAGTGCATTATCCCTGGCTAGGAAATTAACAAAAATGAGTGTTATATAGTACAACTAAAGAGTATTTCATTCACCAAATAATATCTCCACACCATGACATATAACGATCATAAAAAATAATATCTCCTTTCAGTGACCAAATAGTGGTGCATAGGCATTCCTCAGAGCTCTGCTATCTCCTTTACTATTGCTTCTTGCTGCAAAATTACTGATGCACATATAGGGCCACATGTATGAAAACTGTCTAGGTCTAAAACTCACTTTGTTGCCCATAGCAACCAATCAGTGCGCCCCTCTCATTAGAACACTATATGAAATGAAAGGGGAGCTCTGATTGGTTGCTATGGGCAACAAAGTGAGTTTTAGACCTAGACAGTTTTCATACATGTGGCCTATAGTGCCCAAATATAGCAGTGGCAAACAGATATTACACCAGATGGTAAAAGTAATCCCACAAATTTCCTACACAGTATTCGTTTCCCCACACAATATTAAGGCCTCCCTTTCTGCCCCACAATTTAAAAGTACCACAATTCTCCTCAAACCTACACATATACAGTTAGTGCCCCTCACACACGAAAGATGTCCCCTTGTTGCCCCCACAGTTTTGATAGGCATTCACAGTATTGGTGTCCCCTTAGTGTGCCCAACACGTCTATATCCTCTGTATCACTCAGAATATCGGTGCCCCCTTACTGCAACTTCTCAGTATTGGTGCCCTCTCAGAGCGACATGTATGAACATGGCGGTAACAGGCCTGTTCTAAATATCTTTAAGACAGTGTAGAATGTACCAGAATATGTGAACCTGTTCTTCTGCAGTTCATACATAGAAACGCATTGTAGAACCACTACAACAACTCAGGCAGACCACCTTTAACGTTATCTGGCTGTTCTAACAATTTTGCACATAGGTTTGGGGTCAAGCATTCAGAAATGTGTCTATTCCTACGAATGTGGTGCGACTCCCCCAGAACACCCCAAATCTTTGGCGCATTACAAAGTGTTGGGGCCGGCGCCGATTGCGCAAAAGATTGGAGTGCAACTGTTCATACATCTATAGAACAGGTCTACGACAGCTTTTTGCTACAAAGTACGGCAGAAAACTGCCGCAGCCCCATTCATACATGTCACCCTTATGCCATGTTCACACGACTTATTTTGGGACGGATTTAAGCCCGTAATTCGCGCCGTACTGCGCAGATTACGGGTGAAATCTGTCCCAGTCATTACGGTAAACTACATTTCTCATAGAGAACTATGGATTCATTCTCCTCTCTCCGCTCGCCGTATTGACATGTCAATTATCACGGCGGTATACGCGCCGTGGATAATGAATGTCTATGGGACAGGCGGGCTGCCGGCCCTCCCGTCCACGCTGCCAAGCACACGGCGTAATTGCGGGCGAAATCCGTCCCGCAATTACGCCGTGAATAAGCCGTGTGAACATAGCCTTAGTGTCATCTTCCTGTATAGGTAATATCTTAGTGCCCCCTCACATTCAAGATGCCCCATTAGTGCTCTATCACAGTAGTGCCCCTTAAAATAATACATTTATATTCACACAGTCCTCAACAAATAGAGCAGCACATTTAAAACTATGGTGGGGTAAGGAGTGATGTGCTCCTTGCCCTGCTGACCATTGACGTAGCCAGGGCCACTGTCTTGGCAGTACAATCAGTGCTTCCGAAAGGAGCTTGGCCACAGTCTCTCAATTGTATGCAAGTCCTGTAGTGAGATAAGACCGAGAGAACTATGCGCTCCCTGTTCCTGCCTGCAGTGTCATAAAGTGACCTCATCAGGCCATCTGTGCTTGGGACCTAGAGCAATCAGACACACTGGGGGACCGTGGAGAAGTGAGTATTATTATTTTTTATTTGTAATGGGGCTACAACTGTAGTTAACCTATATAGTTATGGGGGACTACTTTATAGTTATCTACCTACTGGGGGACCCTATTTAGCCACCTATATATTATGAGACTCTTATATACTGGGGGGCCCTATATACATACCTACCTACTAGGGGGATCTATATAGCTACCTACCTAATGAGGGCCCCTCATATAGCTATATAGCTACCTAACTACTGGAGGGTTTATGTACCTACCTACGTACTGCAGGTACCCTATATACCAACCTATCTACTGGGGAACCCTATGTACCTACTTATTGGGAAGCCCTTTATACTTACCTACTTGGTGGCCTTATCTATCTGCCTATTGGTGAACTCTATATACCTACCTATTGGAGGACCTATGTACCTACCTACTGGGGGAGTCTTATATACCTACCTACCTAACTACTGGGGGAACTTATGCACCAACCTTATAGGGGACCCTTTGTATTTACATATTGAGGGGCCCAATATACCTACTTACTGGGGGGACACTATAAATCTACATACTAAGGGGAGCCTATATATATACCTACTGAGAGCGTCCATATAGGTAAATAATGGGGGAACTATTTACCTCCCTACCTGCTGTTGGGTCTGCCTATGTACTGGGAAGACCCTATATACCAACCTATCTACTAGGGAACCCTATGTATCCTTTATACTTTCCTACTGGGGAAGCATTATAAATCTTCCTACTAAGGGGGACCCTATATCCTACTATATCCTACCTATTGGCGGATCTATGTACTTACCTACTAGGGGAGTCTTCTATACTTACCTACTGGAGCAACCCTATATACCAACCTACTAGGGCACTCTATATATCTAACTGTTGAGGGGCCCTGTATACCTACCTACTGGGGGGACCCTATAAACCTACATACTAAGGTGAGCCTATATATCCACTTACTGAGAGGGCTTACATAGGTACCTTATGGGGGACTATTAACCTCCCTACTTACTGTGGGGACCTTTATACTTATCTAGCCAATGAGAAGGCCTATATACTTACCAGCCTACTGGGGGCCCTATATACCTACCAACTGGGGTGCCATATCTATTTACCTGTTGGGGCCCCATTTACCTACCTACTAGAGGGGTCCTACATACCTGCCTACCATGGGGACCTACTGGTGCGGCCTATGTACCTGCATACTGGGGTTGATAATAAAGCAAAGGCACCCCTGTCCCGGACCCTGTGATTAAGAGTTTCACTGAGAAACTTTATTTTAGAAAATGGTGAGGTGTGTGACCAAGGGAAAGTTTGGAGGTGGTGGTGTTTTTTTTCCAAAGCTGCTTTTTAGCCCCAGTCTGGCCCTGTGTGTAGACAGTTGTGTGAGGAGCTGACAAGCATAGAACATTGAAGAAGGTCCTGTGAGGAGCAGTGATTTCGTGAGGGGAGGTATAGTGAGATTTACAGAAGAGATGTATAGGGAGGAAAGGTTATGGAGAACCTTATATGTCATTGCTAGCAGCTTGAACTGAATTCTCTGGGCACTCAGTAGCCAGTGGAGGGATTGGCAGAGGTGAGAGGCAGATGAGTCGCAACGAGAGCGGTGGATGAGCTGGGCAGCGGAGTTGAGGATGGATTGAAGGGGAGCAACAGTGCCAGATGGGAGGCCACAGAAAAGCAAAGTAATGTGCCATTTTTCATAAACTTTCAAACTTCATAGAAACTTTATTAAAGAACTTTTCTTTAAAAGCATATGCAAATACAGCTTTCAATAATAAAAAGAAGAAGGATACTTAAGTTACATCGTTGTATTCACGCTGGTAAAAGTCCGACACCTTCCTTAAAAAGGGTTTGTGAGGAGACGCCGGGAGACCGGGCAGTCCACGTCTATTAGAGGAGATCCCTCCTCTTTCTCACCAACATGCACCTGTCATCTGCCTGCTGGCCATGTGCTAAATCGTCTAGCAGTGAGTCTCTTGTTTTTATTGATATATGCTTCCCGTTGTTATTTTCTGAGACTCCTAGTGAACTTCCCTATTTGGTTTGTTGGTGGTTTGGAGTCCACCAGTGTCCTTATACCCTATGTTAAAGCACAATGTCTCAGAGGTCCTGAGGTCCAGAGGTTGATACCAATCTGGCAATACCAAACATGTAGGGTTTCTGTTATGTCTTGGTATAGTAAAAAAATTCCAAACATTTTCTATTCTTGAAATTTGCGCCGTGGCGTCATTTTCTGCGACCAATAGTGTTTTACCACTGGGGGGCTCGATCATTTCTATACATTGTATATACAATGCATTAGGGTGTACAAAAATGGCGGTTTCCCCACTTTCTGCCTCAGGCCAGAAGTGGGGAAATTGAAAACATGGCAGCAATGGAAGCCTTCATAAGGCTTCCAGCTGCCATGTTCAGCGATCGGGACACAGATAGCTCACCGTTGATGCCCTGATCGCATTATGGAACAGTTCACGGCACCGTTTCTCATTGATTTAGATACCGCGGCCATCTTTGCCACAGCATCCAAGGGGTTTAACAGTGTGGGATGGCAGTGGCGCTGCGATGCCACTACAAAGCTGCTTACCAGCATCATGACGTATCCATATGTATAATGTCGGTAAAGGGTTAAAAGGGTTTTTCAGCAAAAAATAAATAAATAAAATGGCTTGCCTGAGTTCTTCCTATTAGTCTCCCTTCTCTGCAGCCGAGCAGCAGCATTTTCTCTTTGAAAGCTGCTTTATTTTGCCCTTTAAAATCACAATTCCTAGAATCCTTTGCTGTGCTTTGTCTATTTTCCTCTCTCCCAACCTCTCACTGCACACCCTGTGTTAGGAGACTGGACTAAAAGGCTGTGGCTAAAGGCTGCCCTAAAAAGACAAACCTCTTTGGCCACCTGATCTCCTGGGCTGGACACTGATCTTTGTCCTGCGTACGGAGACACAGAACTACTGATCTTCTTGTCATGAAACAGCTGATATAGAACTGCAAGAAGCCCACAGAATGATAGTCTATTGTAGTGAAAGTAAAATACAAAAGTGCCTAACTTTGGGGCAGAGATTATTTACAGCATCATTTTTCATCTAGTTAAATTCTTTAAGTACATAACAGAAGACAAAAAACAAGAACAATACATTAAAGGGGCTGTCTTACTACTTCAATTCATCTTACTTCAGTCCTGTTTTCTCAGTTTCATTTTTGAATTTACTGGCTTTTACTGGCCTGCAGTGACGAGCTGCTGAGGACATTAAGGTCTGTAGCTATAGTGACCAGCGCTGACAGCCTATCAGGAGAGATTGAACAGGTCTGGAGCTATAGCGACCAGTGCTGGCAACCTATCAGTAGAGAGAAAGATCGACCTGAGGAGCTGATGCAGTCCATACAAGAGGGGATATCTAGGAATAGGTAGGACACTGTTAATGGACACATATTGCAAAGTGACTAGTTTTTGCAGGATCTTTAACATAAAAAGCAATCCTTGTAGTGAGACAACCCCTTTAAATAACATAATTAGATAAGATTAGATTAGACATAAGGATGCTTTCACATGCCGCAGTTTTGGTGCAGTTTTAATTGCGCTCCAATGAAACTGCCTTTATTACCAACAAGCTTTTATCACTTATCTACACTGTTTGGAGAGTGAGTAATCAATTAGTGTCTTTGTAATCCAAAAGACTTCAAACACAGTCATTGATGACTTACGTGAAACACCTTTCTAAACAATTTAGACAACTGAAAGAAGCTTGCTGATAAGAAAAGCAGTTTAATTGGAACACAGTTAAAACTGCTTTAACTACTGGATATACTTTCGAGGACCAAATATCAATAAAAAGTAACTTTTTTTAATAAACAGTTAAAAAGTATAGATACACCTAAAACAGTCAAATATACAAATTAGAAGCCAGAGTCATGCTACTTAGAGGCACAACAGATACAATTAGCAGGGAGCAAAAATGTGCAAAGTATTGTATATACATTTCTTTTGATTAGGGCATTGTAGGGGATATAATTATCAGGAGAGTCTGACTGAGGACTTCCTTGAAAGGATGACCACTAGGACCTAGCGGCATGTCTAGGGAGAGTACTATTTTCTATGATATCATTTATTAAAGATGATTATTATACACTATACTATCTTTATATATATTGGCTCAGCCAGTTTTATTCAGGCACAGAAAAAAGGCACAGTAGTACACCGGAAAACAACACAAAATAAACCCTCGGCCGTCTGGCCACTAGCTAAACAATGTTAGCGTCCCTCTCTAATCTGTGGTCTGGACCTACTGTCCAGTTCCCACCAACACTGTACAGTCCCTGTACACTCTAGGCTGTCCTCAAGCCTCTGGGGGGCCAAAGCTCTCTCTAGCTCCTCTGTTGCTCCACTCTAAGGTGGTAGACAACACCCCCTGATCACATGAAGAGACCGGCTTTTTATAGGCCTGGTAAATCCTGGAACTGGAACCGAACCTGGCCTGGAACGTGGGGACGGCCTCCCACCCAACACTGTGACCATCCCGGGAAAAGCAACCCATCACAAGCCGCATAGCAGCCATACTACACATGTCAGTAACGTATGGTTACTGACGCCAAATGGTTGCCTTCCCCCACCGAATCCAGGATTTCGGTGGCACGTCTGCAGCAGATCTCCTGCTGTACGCCACCAATTAGCAGAATCCTGCAACCGTCTGAGGTCGGTCTGAACAACCTTTCCTCTGGGGTCAAAACACTTACACAGTGAAGCCATCTCACACCATTCCTGTAAATCTTCATCTGTCATGGGCGACACCACATTTTCCCTTGGGGACCTTCCCATACCATTTTTGTCACCGACTTGTAGCTCTGGGTCTACAACACCATCATAAGAGCCAGACTTCTCCCCCTCACAATGACTCTGATCCTCATTTACCAACTCCTGACCTGTGATGTCAGTTACCCTTACTAAAGGTGACCCAAACCATGCCTGTCCTGTAATAAAGATGGCATAACATTCAGCATGCAAGCTAGCATTGCAAAGGTCTCCACTGACAACCTCTAGGGAAGCTCGATCATGTATGTTGCCAGGTACTTCAATAATGTCAGAGGACTCCTTCATCCTCACCTGCATCTCACTAGGGTTTAAGCACACATTCTCCTCTGCTATGTCTAGCAACTCACTTAACACATCACACTGGTGAGATACTTCCTCAATATCTCCTGTACCCATCACCTTGGTAGAACTCTTAGCGTCCATCAGGATTATTCCTGTGTCTGGCCCGCTATTAAATGCGCCCAACCCACCAGAGTCAACACCAGAACCCTGTACAATGTCTACGGACTTCTCTATTACTTGGATATCGGTGCTAGCAACAAACATCTGAGAGGTGTTCACCATCTCAGAAAGTTTAAAGTGAACATGCTCAGTAACATCACCAACCTCATCACTTATGTCAGGATTTACCTGCTCAGACGGGGCAGGCAGAGCATGTCTCTTAGAACGCTGGTCAGATATTACTGCAGTAACATATGGGGACATTTCCTCCACATCCCCTGTAGCTATCTCCAAGGAAGAACTCTCAGTATACCTGCCAGTTATATCACGGGTGCTGTTGACAACCACTACACACAGGAAATTTGTAGCGTTTACCTCAGCGTCATTACTGGAGATTTCCTTCCTATCTGAGGGTTCAACTACACTGACCTGCCCATCACTACCATCTGAGCAAACACTCTTTTCTGGGTCTAGCGGCTCACATTTTCCATTCCTACAGTCACTGCAGTCTTTGGGACCACTGCAGTAAAAGCTACTGGAAATACAGCCCCCATTAGAGCCAGTGAACTCAGCAGCACTACAGATCCCAGCATGCCTGTTCTCTTCATTCCCTGCAGGGTCACAATCTGGATCCCCACCACAAAGCTCCATCTCTGGAATACCCTGCTCAGGGCTGTAAACAAAATCTGCCTTGGCCCACGTTTTCTTTGCACAACTTTTTTCATCATTCCCATCTGCATAATCAGCACGATCATTACATTAAACCACTGACACATTACCGTGTCCATTCCCACACTGAAATAGAGACTCTTCACAGAGTATTTGTTCCCCATGGTCAATAACGCTCTTCTCCTCTGGAGATTGAATCCTTTTCTCTCTAGTCGAAGGGAATGTCCCCTTGTCTTTTGAGGGGGCTTCACTTGAAATCATTTTCCCCCATACTTTTTATAGGGACCATTTATATATTTATAAAAATTAATCATGTACCCCCGAAGCCGTCTTTTCTCAAGACTAAATAAGTTCAACTCTACTAACCTCTCATCATAACTAAGATGCTCCATTCCCCTTATAAGTTTGGTTGCTCGTCTTTGTACTCTCTCTAGCTCCATTACATCTCTTCTATAAACTGGAGCCCAGAACTGAACAGCATATTCTAAGTGAGGTCGCACCAATGCTTTGTACAGCAGTAGAATTACATCCTTGTCCCGCGAGCCCATGCCTCTTTTAATACACGCCAATATCTTACTTGCCCTAGAGGCAGCTGATTGACATTGCATGCTGTTCTATAGTCTATGATCTACAAGAACGCCCAGATCTTTCTCAACAAGCGATTCTCCAAGTTTTTCTCCCCTAGGACATATGATGCCTGTAGATATTTTCTCCCCAGATGCAGAACCTTACATTTATCCACATTGAACCCCATTTGCCAAGTGGATGTCCAAGCACTCAGTGTGTCCAGGTCTGCTTGCAATTTATGAGCATCTTCCATAGATTGCACTATCCTGCATAGCTTGGTTTCATCTGCAAAAATAGAAACCGTGCTATCGATCCCTTCAACTATATTGTTGATAAATACATTAAATAAGAGAGGACCTAATACTGAGCCCTGCGACACACCACTCACAACTGGAGACCACTCAGAGTAGGAGTCATTTACCACTACTCTCTGAGTAAGATCCAGCAGCCAGTTTTCAATCCAATTACACACTGTTATCTCTAACCCAGTGGATTCTAATTTACCCAACAAACGCTTATGCGGTACAGTGTCAAATGCCTTTGCAAAGTCTAAAAACACAATATCCACAGCTGCCCCGCTATCCAGACTTCTACTCACCTCTTCATAAAAAGAAATCAGATTGGTCTGACAGCTTCTGTCCTTAGTAAATCCATGCTGGCAATTACTAATAATATTGTGTTTGTCAACATACTCCTGTATATAGTCCCTTATGAGCCCCTCAAACATTTTTCCCACAACAGATGTTAAACTTACTGGTCTATAATTACCTGGGCAAGACTTGGAACCTTTTTTGAAGATGGGAACTACATTTGCCTTGCGCCAGTCTCCTGGTACTATACCAGTCACCAGGGAATCTCTAAATATCATGTACAGGGGCACAGAGATAACCGAGCTGAGCTCTTTAAGAACTCTTGGGTGAATGCCATCAGGGCCTGGAGCCTTGTTCACATTCAGTTTATTTAACTTGGCTTTGACTTTTTCTACACTGAGCCAATTAATTATAGCAGATGATGTATTAACAGTACTGGCACCACCTACATCTGCACTTGGCCCACCCCCATCAACTACTATTTCATTGATAGTATATACTGAGCTGAAGAACCTATTTAGTTCCTCTGCCTTCTCTTGGTCACCAGTGACCAGCTCCCCATCACAGGTTTTTAAGGGTCCTACTTGCTCTGACTTTGGCTTTTTGGCATTTATATGCTTAAAGAATTTCTTGGGGTTAGTCTTGCCACCTGCCTTTCATTTTGAATTTTAGCTGCTTTTTATCACTTTTTTGCAGATTTTATTAAGCTCTCTATAATTTTCAAAGGCTGATGCCGACCCCTCTGACTTATATTTTTAAATGCCCTTTTTTATTGTTTATTGCCCTCTTAACAGAAGGTAGAAGCCATGTTGGTTTTAATTTTAGTCGCCTATACTTGTTACCTATAGGAATATATTTGCAATAAATTTCCCCAAAATATATTTAAAGCTCCCCCACTTGCCTTCTATATCACCATTTGCTAATAGCTGCTCCCAGTCTAGGTCCTGTATTGCATCCCTCAATAAGGAAAATTTGGCCCTTTTAAAATTAAATGTTTTTGCCTTCCCGCTCTGTTTTTCTTTTTTCCAGTTTACGCTAAAAGGACTAGTTCTGCTTTGTTAGAAATAAACAGATCCAACAGAGCATCACTTCTAGTGGGTTCCTCCACAATCTGCCCCATAAAATTATTCTCTAACAGTTTGAGGAACTTCCTTCCCTTTTCAGTTGATGCAGAACCGTGACCCCAGTCAATGCCTGGGAAATTAAAGTCACCCATTATTATTACTGTACCTGCCTGTGCTGCCCGCACCATTTGATTATGCATCTGTTCTTCTATCTCCTCAGTGATGTTCGGGGGTCTATAGATTACACCAAAAATAATATTTTCTGTATTATTCCCCCCTTGTATTTCCACCCACAATGTTTCCACATCATTAGCTACTCCGCCCTGTATTACCTCTTTCACATTTGCCTTCATATTACTCCTTACATACAGACACACTCCTCCTCCCCTCCTGTTCGCTCTGTCTTTCCTAAATAGATTAAAACCTTGAAGGTTGACTGCCCAATCATGCGTGGTGTCCAGCCATGTTTCAGCAATACCTACCACATCAATCAGCTCCTCTACAACAAGCACCTCAAGTTCCCCCATTTTGGTTGCAAGACTTCTAGCATTTGTGAATAGACATTTTAAGTTCCCTTCCAGTTTTACACTTTCCGTCAATGGTTTAGGATTGTATCTAACATGTTCATTAGACGGCATGGGATCATCATACATTACCCTTTCAGTAGACGGCATGGGATTAAATGTTACCTGTTCAGTAGACAGCATGGGATTAAACGTTACCTGTTCAGATGACGGCATTCGATTAAACATCTCTCCGTTGGTAGATGGCATGGGATTATACATTACCCTTTCAGAAGATGGCATGGGATTATACATTATACCTTTAGTGGGCATGTGATTATTTATTACACAATTAGTAGATGGCATGAGATTACATGAAATATGGGTACCTATATCTTCAATGCTGGTTTGCAAAATATGGATCTCCTTATCCACTGGTCTACTCCACCTCCCCCATTCCGCTTCTCCTCCCGCCGATATAGTCTGCCCACTCTCTAACCTATCTACCCCTGCATTTTCTATATTGTCCTCCCTCCTTATACCTAGTTTAAATACTCCCGCACCCCTTCTAGAATTCTTTCCCCCAGCACAGCAGACCCCCTTCCATTCAGGTGCAATTTATCTGTAGAAAACAGATTGTACCCCAATGAAAAGTCAGCCCAGTGCTCTAAGAACCCAAACTCTTCTGTCCTACACCAAGACTTCAGTCGTGCATTTAACTCCCTAAGCCCCCGTTGTCTTTCCTGTGTAGCGCATGACACAGTCATTACTCTGAAGAACACAACCTTGGAGTTGCTTCCCTTCAACTTGGAGCCTAGTTTTTTAAAGTTATTCTTTAGGATCCTCCACCTACCGTGTATTCTGTCATTGGTTCCAACATGGACCACAACAGCTGGGTCATCGCCAGCCCCTCCCAGTAATTTATCCACCCGGTCCACCACATGCCGAACCCTGGCACTAGGGAGACAGCAAACAATTCTGTTTAGGCGGTCTTGGCGACAAATTATTATATCTCTCTTCCTGATTATAAAATCCCCTAAAACTACTAACTGTCTTTTCTTACCTGCATTCCCATCCCCCCTACTACTAGTTGGACTGCTCTTCCGGCTGCTAGGAAGAGCAGTGTCCACTAGGGCTGCCATTTCTGAGACTGATTCCCCAGCATTATAACCCAACTTGACAATTTTGCTAGGAATCTCAGGAGGAGAAGTGGCCTTCCTTTTTCTAGTACCCCTAGAACTCCCCCTGTCTACATTAACCCAGCTACCCGGTTCCTACTGCTGATCCAATACTCCACCCTCAACATTTAGCCCACTAACTGTTTGCTCCAAGAGTAGCAAACTCTTCTCTTCATTGTCAATCGCCCTCAGTGTCGCATTTTGCTCCTCTAGGTCTAAAATGCGAGCTACCAGAGTAGCAACATGCTCACATCTGCTACAGCGGTATTCACCCTGGACCTCTTGCTCCAGTAGTGCATACATATGGCAGATTGTGCACTGCTGGAAATTGCCAGTGAAGCTGCCCATTATCCAAGTGCAACAGCAATGAAGAGAAAAAAAAAAAATTAATGAGATTGAGGTATTAAATAAAAGAGGTTTGTTTACTTACCAGTTGTTCTCTCCTGTTTTTAACTCCGGTTTGTGAAGTCTGCACTCTGTTCTCTCAACAAGCACTCAGTTTGACCCAAGCAATGGAGCACACCAATGGAGCACTGTTGTGCCTCTAAGTAGCATGTCTATGGTTTCTAATTTGTGTATTTGACTGTTTTAGGTGTACTTGCACTTAAGTTACTTTTTATTGATATTTGGCCCTCCAGAGTATATACATTAGTTAAGATAGTCCCTGGGTGACTTTGGACATTTTTCTCCTGTGTCGTTCACCACACAGGCTTTATAGGCGCAGTTAAAACTGCACCAAAAAATGGTCGACTTGTAATCTGTTGTTTACTATTTGATTGTTCAAATTATTGATCAATGCTCTTAATCTAATACACTTCTTGTACAATCTATATGTGTATTCGAATTGTACGCTGTTATATTTGTTATCTTCAAAAAATTTTAAAGAAAAAATTTATTGTTTAAAAAAAAAAACTGCACCAAAACTGCGCTGCGTGAAAGCACCCTAACTCCATCCATTTTAATGAACTAAATGACTGACAAACTGGTACAGAGGAAGAGAGGACCCTGCTTAGGAGGGTTTACACTCTACATGTGAGAAGGCAATGAAATTCAGCACAGTTGTTATAGTTTCAAGGTTATAGCAAAGTATTAAGGAACGACTTGTAAAATTGTATGCAATGTTTCCAATATAAAAGTTGAGTTTCTGCTTTAACAAAAACCATAAACATGTTACATTGGAATCTAGAATATCCAGAATATTTTACCTATTTTATCTCACCAAAATCTATTGCTGAAAATTTCCACTAGATGGCATTAGAAGACAAGCACAATGCTGTCTTGTGCGTAATTGGGTCTGTTGAGCAGGTGTAGGTGTTTTACAGTATCTCACAAAAGTGAGTACTCCCCTCACATTATTGGAAACATTGTATTATATTATATGTATTATATCTTCAAGGTACAGCTTGTATAACAGTAAATATTTGGTGCACCCTCAAAATAACTCAACACACAGCCATCAATGTTTAAGCCTTCTGGCAGCAAAAGTGAGTGCACCCCTAAGGGGAAACGGACAAATTCAGATGTGAATGGGCAGCAGGTTATATTTGGTGCTATCGCTCTCACACTCTCTCATACTGGTCAACAGAAGCTCAACATGAGACTTCATGGCAAAGAACTCTCTGAGGATCTGGAAAAAAAGAATTGTTGCTCTACATAAAGATGGCCTAGGCGATAAGAAGATTGCCAACACCCTGAAATTGAGCTGTAAAATGGTGGCCAAGACCATGCAGTGGTTTAACAAGACAGATCCCACTCAGAACAGGCCTCATCATGTTCAACCAAAGAAGCTGAGTGCACATGCTCAGTGTCATATCCAGAGATGAGTGCTGTCAACATTGCTGCAGAAGATAAAGGGGTAAGGGATCAGCCTTTCAGTGCTTAAACCATACACCACACACTGCATCAAACTGGTCTGCATGCCTGTCGTCCCCAAATGGAAGCCTCTTCTAAAGATGATACACAAGAAAGCCCGCAAAAAGTTTGCTGAAGACAAACAAACTAAGAACATGGAATACTGGAACCATGTCCTGTGTTCTGATGAGATCAAGATAAACTTATTTGGTTCAGATTGTGTCAAGCATGTGTGGCGGCAAGCAAGTGATGAATACAAAGACAAGTGTGTCCTGCCTACAGTCAAGCTTGGTGGCGGGAGTCTCATGGTTTGGTGCTGTATGAATGCTACCAGCTGTGGGGGGCTACAGTTATTTGAGGGAGCTATAAATGCCAACATGCAATATGACATACTGAAGCAGAACATGATCCCCTCCCTTTGGAAACTGGGCCGCAATTCTATGCTTATTATATTATCTTTATAGCAGTTGCAGAAAAGTAAAACTCTAACTGCAACAATATATATTATATTCTGAACCTAGTCACGGTAATAATGGTAATAATGGTGCACCTGCACAATGACTCAGCTGTCAGCAGAGTCATTCTGTAGGCCTGGATTTTTATCTAACCAAGAACAACATCTGCATGGAGTTTGCATGTTCCTTCCATGCCTGCATGGGTTTCCTCCAGTTTCCTTCCATACTCCATAAACATACTGAAACTTAGACTGTGAGCCCGTGTAGGGATGTGTGAGTGAAAACCTCTGTGCAGCGCTGTGGAATATGTTACCGCTCTATAAATAAGTGTCAGCTTTTTCTTTAGAATCTGTTCACATTACCTATTTTAAATAAGTTCTCACTTCTCTATTAGACTAATAATGGGATTTCCAATGATAAAGAGTACACCATTATTGCAGCCAAACATACCAGAACTGCTGCTCTAATGCACACAGCTTTCCAACTCACCTGCATGTTTTTTATTGTAGCAATCAGAGTCAGTGTCAGACTAGGGTACTTAGGGTCCACTTGGGAACCAGAAGTTGAGTTGATTTTAGGTGCCCACCAGTGGACTTGTTTTTTGGAGCCTACCAATGTAGTTGATTCTAGGGGCCTACCAGTGGAGTTTATCCTTGGGGCCCACCAGTGGTGTTGATTCTTGAAACCTATAGACTCCAAATACAAACTTAGCAGGAATGCCGTATAACGCTTATAAAACATTCATTTAGAGAAGAAATTATTGCAGAGAGAAGCTGCGTGGATCTTTCGTTTAAATACATTAGCCCCTGTTGGCTTAAATGAAGATCTGAATCTCAGAGTATTTTTGTAAATATCATACGTATTGTATCACTGTATATATGTATAAGTGCTGCTCTGTTTTTAATATGTTGTTCGTTAACCTTAGGTGCACAATATGTTGAGTATAAAAGGATGTCAGGAGAAAGGGGAGGAGCCTCCCCGAAACGTCACATGCTCACCTCGGACCCTGCCTGTCTGCACAGGAATAGCTCCACTACGCTAGCTCCATACGTTGGAAGGGAGCTGGAGCACTACAAACAGTATCCATGGACTTGGGACTTTGATCGGCTGTGGTCCTTCTACTTATTTGCACGCAAGTAGCACTAATCGGTGCACACATAAAAGGTTTTCATGTTTTTAAAGAAGCTACAATAAATGAATGTTTTATAAGCGTTAACGGCATTCCTGCTAAGTTTGTATTTGGGGTCTATTGGAATAAGGGAAAGGGTACTCCGGTGAGGTTATGCAGACACAGCCTCTGATAAAGACTCAAAATTGCCCCCCACTGTATGTTATTCTTGAAACCTACCCATGGAGTTGATTCTTGGGGTCCATCAGTGGAGTTGTTTTTTGGGGCCCACCAGTGGAGTTGATTCTTGGGGCCCACCAGTATTTGTTTTTTAAAAAACCCACCCATGGAGTTGATTCTTGGGGCCCACCAGTGGAGTTGATTCACCCTCATTTTAAACATGTCCTGCATATACTTCGCTTTTTAAAGCTCCGGTCTCTGATTTTTCTCTCGAAAACCCACCCATGCCAAGGGCTACAGAAGTTTCCCTGAATTCCGTGGCTAGTCCCAACCCTGAAATTTATTTTAAATTTGCAAGTGGTTGACTTATTTAGAAATGTTTATACATTCAGTGAAAATCCCAATGTGGGCCTGCAGTTTACAAAAGAATAAATACCTCCAAAAAGGATTAAAAATAAAACAGTCAATATACATTTTCTCGAGTAGCTATACATTCTCTTTACAGGAATACTGTAAAAAGGTTAAAAAAAACACAGGTCCTTGTTTTCAAACCTTAATCCTACAGTGTTGATCCAGAGATAGGCAAAAATGTAGTTTCTGCAAGCACCCAATAGATGGCAATGCATGAATGCAAATAAATTTCATAACTTTGTGCTTGAAAATTCTGTAGATATAGTTACATGCGGTTCTGAAGGATTAGAAAACCATGACTGCTTTCTCCTAAAAACAGCACCACTCCTGCCTACAGGTTTTATGTGTAATTGCAGCTGAGCCTTATTTACTTCAGCAGATCTAAGGGTGCTTTCACATGGAGCATTTTTTGGTGTTTTTTATGTGTTTTTTGTGCAGAAATGTACAACATTAACTGCTGTGCCTTTCTGCACAAAAACGCATACAGACACATGTCAAAAACGCACCCTAATCTGGTATTCCAAACACAACCCCAGGACAGGTGTGGCGCTGCTTCAGGAAGAAAGCAAACTGGCTTGTGCAATGTTGAACAACCCGATTAAATTATATAAGGGATTCCATGATAATATATTTTATAAAGAAAGGGCAGGCTACATACACCTGTGAATAAAGTAGCTGCTACATACCCCACACATATATGCAAACAGGCAGAGGTCATCAATCAAGCTAAACCACATGGGGAGAAGCCAGATTAGAGCAGAATAGATAAAGTGGCACAGCTGTAGGGGACTCGGAGATTGCTGCCACATTCCTGGCCCCAGGGTCAAAATAACCTCATCATGAAGCGAGCCGGCTGCCCACTGAGCAATCACTCGCAGGTGTAGATGCTGGGGAGGGTGGCAGCATGGAGGTGCAGGTACATGAGGCAGCTAGCTGGGTAACAGTTAGAAAGAAAGGTAGAGGGAAGAGTGTCAGGGAGGATAGGTCTGATCTGGCACACACCAACAAATTGGCAAGAATTGGAAAATGAGGGGGATATCAGCTCAGAATAGCATTGCTGCAGCAAGACACTACCCTGTCCGCTCCAGTAAGATGGGGAAAAAGGAGTGCAGGTCAGGTAGACAGGTGCTTTGTAGTTGGGGACTCCATAATTAGGGGCACAGACAGGGCAATCTGCCACAAAGACCGGGATCGTCGAACAGTATGTTGTTCACCTGGGGCCCGGGTTCGACATATCGTGGATCGGGCTGACAGACTGCTGGGTGGGGCTGGTGAGAATCCAGCTGTCATGGTCTACATTGGAACCAATGACAAAGTTAGAAGTAGGTGGAGTGTCCTTAAAAATGATTTCAGGAACTTAAGCCAAAACCTCAAGGCAAGGACCTCCAGGATAATATTTTCAGAAATATTACCTGTTTCCCCGGGCACACCAGAGAGGCAGCGGGAGATTAGAGAGGTGAATAAGTGGCTCAAAAATTGGTATAGGAAAGAGGGATTTGGGTTTTTGGAGAACTGGGCTGACTTCTGTCTTGGCTACAGACTCTATGCTAGGGATGGGCTGCACCTAATGGGGAGGGTGCAGCTGTATTGGGGTACAAAATGGACAGGAAGTTGGAGGAATTTTTAAACTAGTGTGTCAGGGACCAGTCAGGGACACACACACGACAAGTGGGCCCTGACTCGATCCCAGCCCCTGTCCCCGCCTTTTGGGGAACCGACTCCTTAACAGGCCGGCCCCAACCAGAAGACTGTTAACTGCACTGTTTTAAGTGTGACACAGACAGGACTAACAGGACACCAAACAAGAGAAGTAGTCAGGCGGTCCAACAGTCGCAACAGTTCGGGCAACCGAGGTACAGAGGGCAGTAAGACAAGAGGGTATCCCGGGGGGCAGTCCCAAAAGTCGGCAACAGCGGGCAACGTGGTACAGGAGACGTGAGACAGAGGGGGAAACCGGGTTCCAAACCAAAGGTCAGGGAGAGCACCCAGAACAAAGATGCAAATACGGCGAAACTACAGGGAAAAAACCTTAGGCAGGAAAGATAGAAGGAAGTGGTGGCTATAAAATAGGGAAAGGGGGAGGAAAGGAGAGCAGAGGTGATAGGAAGCAGGATTGTCAATCACTGAGGTGAGATTAACAACAGAGGAGTGACTGGAACAGATCATGGCCCACGGGCGTTTGGCCAGAATTCAATTAGAGTCCCCAGAAGGAAGACAGGTTCACAAAAGAAAAAGTAAGGCAGGGCAGTTATGGTCGCATCGGCCTTCGGACGACGACGTCCAGGCCAGATGACTCGAAACGTGACAGTAACCCCCCTCTATGAGGGGCCAACGGCCCTCCTTAGGATCCCCTGGTTTGGAGGGGTTAGCTTGAGTGGTACTTTTCAACAAGTCTGGGGGGCGTGCAAGTCCCTAGCTGTCCCTCCACCACCCGCTCCTCTGGAAACCATACCTTTCCAGTGATCTAGGTATTGGAGAGCGTTCTGGACTCTGCGGGAGTCCAATTATACGCTTCAATTTCGTATTCTTATATCCCATTGTATAACCACAGGGCGAGGAGGGTGACGGACCGATCACAGCAGGAATGTACCTTTTAAGGTAAGGACTTGTTAGGAAACAACTGGGATGAGATTGCGGGGAAGGGAACTCAGGAAGGCGTAATTCTAAAAGATAACCGGGTTAACCAATTAAGAGATAACAAAGGGTGACCCAATAAAATACCAACCGAGGCGCTGAACTTAGTAGACGGGACCCTGTGGCGAGAGATTTTTTGTCGAGAAGCTCACACCTTGTCACCACAGCATATTCAGGTCGGAGTCGACGTTTTCTATTAGCATATTTTATTTGTTGTTGTTGAGCTTTTTCTAGAGTCTCGCGACTCCTAGCCAGAATGTGCACCAGTCGCTTGATGGCGGTTTTTTATGGAAGAGAACTTAGATTCGCAACCTGTTGCGGCGGGGGAGTATCTGGGTGTGAAAGCCGTAATTACAGATAAAACGGAGAAATGGTTGGGGAATTCTCGTGATTGTTAAGAGCAATAACTCGGCCATAGGCAAAAACTCACTCCACTTATCTGGACACTCCGAAACATAAACATCTAAGTATTGTTTCTAGTGACGATTTAAGTTCTTCTCAGTCTGCCCATTGGTATCGGGGTGGAAGCAGAGCAGAGAAGGACAAAAGGATGCCTAATTTACCACAAAAACACACTCCAGAACTTGCACACAAACTGTACCCCTCTATCCTTTTCCCTTGCGTCTTTCTCTCAACTTCTGCGATAGTTACAGCTAAGGTCATAAAATCCCTAAGGTCTCTGGAGTAGGATGACTGACCATCGCATCCTTCACAGCTTCAGACAGCCCCTGTCTGAAAGAGGGTCTTCAGAGGTGGAATCAGGCCACCAATTGCCGAGCTCCATTGGCGGAATTCAGAGCAGTACTCTCAGCAGTGCGATGACCCTGCTGGATGGATTATGAGTTGAGTATTTTTTTCTGCCAACGCTGCCCGGTTAGGGTCATTACATATATATGGCCCATATTGTAAGAAAAAATTTTTTGTACACGATCTCCTTCAGGGGCTCGGAGGCATGTCAATGCCCAATCCTGAGGTGGAACTGGAGGAGGGACACCGCCATGGGCATCTTTCTCAGGCCTTTGAGGAAAATTGTGTTGAACCGAAAAAAAAATAGGCGACCAGGATTCCCTGAAGGTCGAAACGTATCCAGGGTTTCCCTCGAAACAGTCAGGAAGTCGCAAGTTTGGTTTGTGCGTACACTTTGGACCCACAAACCGGGAGAGGGCACGATTAATAAGGGACGACTGGATCAGGAGGCGGAGTAGAATCATGGCACCAGTCGGGATGTGAGATCTTGGGACATAAGGCCCGTCCATGGCCCTGGAATTGCGTGGTCTAACTCGTCGAGGACGGTCCGAGGACCGACAGGACGGTACATACTGAACGCAGGTGTGGAGGTTTTGAGAATGGGCCTTTGCTATAATGTCAGGGGACCGTCAGGGACACACCACTAAGACAAGTGGGCCCTGACTATGATCCCAGCCCCTGTCCTGACTCCATTTTGGGGGAACCCGAACTCCCTTAACAGGCCGGCCCCAAACCAGAAGACTGATAACTGCTAATGTTATAGTGTGACACAGACAGGACAAACAGACAACAAACTAGAGAGTAGTACAGGCGGTCCACGTCAGCATCAGTTCGGGCAACGAGGTTACAGAGGCGTAAGACAAGAGGGTAACGGGGGCCAGTTCCAAAGTCGGCAAC
The DNA here is from genome assembly GCA_025379985.1 of Phyllomedusa bahiana. Lineage (NCBI taxonomy): Eukaryota > Metazoa > Chordata > Amphibia > Anura > Hylidae > Phyllomedusa > Phyllomedusa bahiana. Next base: position 27,214 of record JAODAL010024177.1, on the reverse strand, counting down.
CAGAGGGCAAGTGGTACAGAGACGCTGAGGACAGAGGGGGAATACCGGGGTCCAAAAAGCCAAAGGTCAGGGAGAGCACAGAAAAAAGAAGCAAATACGGCGAACTTACAGGAAATAAAACCTATAGCAGCAATAGATAGAAGGATGTGGGGCTATAAAATAGGGAAGGGGAGGAAAGAGAGCAGAGGTGATAGGAAGCAGGATCTGTCAATCACTGTCGAGTGAGGGATTAACCCAGAGAGTGCGGAAAGATCCTGGCCACGGGCGTTGGCAGAATTCAAATTAGAGTCACAGAAGGAAGGGACAGTGTTCACACAAAGAAATAGTAAGGCCGCAGTTATGGTCGAATCGGCCTTCGCCAGACGACCAGGCTGATGACACGAACGTGTCATAGTGACTGTGGAGGGAGGGGTAACTACAATTATAGAGTGCAAGTAGTGAAGATTTTAGGTGAGTGGGAATTAGTAAATCATCAGGGGGTGGAGTGGAGGAGAGGGGGTGTAGCAATAGTTATAAAGATCAGGGGAGAAAAGGAATCAAAAACTGAAAAATCTTTAATTGCATGTGGACCAATGCCAGGAGTCTGACAAAACATAATAAATGAACTAGAATTATAATAGCTGAAGACAAATATGACATTAGTGGGGATGACTGAGACATGGCTGGTTGAGAGCTACGTTAGGCGGTTAACTTACAGGGTTACAGTCTATTCTAGAAGGGATCGTAAAGGGACCGGAAGGGGGGAGGTGTATGTCTCTATGTACAATTCCTGTCTGAAGCCAACACTGTGGGAAGATATAGGTTCAGGTAATGAACTGGTGGAATCATTTTGGGTAAAATATACATGGGGTAGCAATAAAAATTTAATACATATTGGAGTATGATTAGGACCCCAAAATATAACAGAACCCATGGAAGATGTACCTCCTTCAGGCAAATAGATGAGGCGGTAATCTGATTGAGGTTATTTTTTTTGGGCGGACTAACTACCCAGACCATCAATTGGAATCTGAAAAACCTGTAGCTCTCACATAAGGAAATACAGTTTTTTGTCAATAACTAATGATATTACCTTTGCCAAATGGTGCAAGAACGATAGAGGAAAGGCCCTTCTAGACTTAATATTGGGACTAATAGACCTGGACAGAGTAACTAAGGTTCAGGTTGAGTGGCCCCTAGGAAATAGTGACATAATATAATAAATTTCTGTTTTATCTTTCAATAGAGTTTTTTGTCAAGGAGCCCAAAAACACTGAATTTTAGGCAAGGTAATTTTATTCTGCTAGGGAGGCACTAAATAGTATTGTATCTGGGACAACATGTGTTTAAATTTGGTCGAACAAAATATCAAAATGGGATATTTTTAAAATAACTCCATTGGATACCCCTGTGAGAGGTACTTACACTTTTGGTAATAAAACCAATTTAGAAATCAGGATAAACCCATGTGGTTCAACAGAGATGTAAATTAAAAGAGGACAATAAAAAACAAAAAGAATGGGTTTCAGCTGCTAAAACCGGAGGGTAGTGAAGAGGCGCCTAATAAAAACTATAAGGGAAAAAAATAAAGGTGTGTAAAAAAAAGATTAAAAGGAAGCCAAAGTGGAGACAGAAAAGACATATCGCTATAGAACAGTAAAACTAACCCCAAAATATTTTTAAATATTATAAATAGTCAAAAAAGAATAAAACAAAATGTTGGCCCTTTGAAATAATACTGAGGGAGAGACAGTAGTGGGGCGATGAGAAAAAAGCAAACCCTATTAAAAAATTTTTTTCTCCACTGTATTTACCGAGGAGGAGAGCTTCTGTTGTAACAGAAGGGATGAGGTAAAACTCAAACTTATAAGTTTCTTGTCTAACCCTGGAAGAAGTGAGCTCCTTTTTATGAGATTATAATAGACAAATCCCCATGTCCAGATGGCATACACCATGTGTCTAAAGGGAGTTTAAGTGATGTTCATACGATAGGCCTATTCTTATTATTTAGGACTGTCTAAATAGCGGGGTTGTCCAAAGGATTGGCGCATAGCCAATTGTGGTGCCAAATTCAAAAAAAGGGGTCAAAAAAGTGATCCAGGAAATATAGCCGGTAAGTTTGACCTTGTTGTGGGTAAAATAGTTTGAAGGTTTTTCATCAAGAGTTGCTATCCTGGAGTATTTTGAAAATAAATGTATAACGCCGTTCCAGCATGGGTTTATGAAGGAATCGGTCCTGTCAGACTAATCTTCATCAGCTTCTATTGAGGAAGGTCCAGCTAGTTAGAATGGATCGAAATTAGGCATTGGATGTCATTTATAGATTTTTCTAAGGCATTTGATATGCGGGGCTCCCTCATACTCAATCTACAGTGGTAAATTAATATGAGTATGCTTGGACTGGGGGAAAATGTCGTGCAGTGGGTAAGCAACTGGCTCAATGATAGATAAAACAAAGGGTAGGTAATTAACGGTACATACTCAGACTGGATTGATGTTATAGTGGGGTTACCACAAGGGTCAGATATTGGGGCCTATCCTCTTCAAAATTTTCATTAATGATCTTACAAGGGATTACATAGTAGATATCGATCTTTTGCAGACGTTACTAAGCTCTGTAAAGTAATCAAACAACAATCGAGGATAATGGGTTATTTACAAAGGGTCTGGATAGTTGGAGGCCTGGGCAGGGAAATGAGGTTTTAACAAGTAAAGCAAGGTTATGCACATGGGGAGGAAAAAAATCCATTTCATGAATACAATGTTAAATGGAACAAACGCTGGGTAAAAGTGTCATGAAGTAGGACATTGGGAATCCTGGTGGCCAGTAAAACTTAATTGTAGCAGGCCAGTGTCAGACGCAGCTGCCAAGGCAAATAGGATCATGGGGTGCATTAAAAGGGGGACATAGAGGCAATGATGAGAACCATTATTCTCACATTATACAGTCACTGGTTAGACCCTCACATGGATTTCTGTGTACAGTTCTTGGCAACCAGTGACAGGAAAGACATTGTAGAGCTTGAAAGGATACAAAGGAGGGCAACAAAAAATAAATAAAAGGAATGGGTGGACTACAATACCCAGAAAGCATTAGCAAGATTGGGGTTATTTAGTTTAGAAAGAAAAAGACGGCTTTCCGGGGGGATAATAAAATCTGTTAAATTACATCAAAAGTCAATAATAGAGATCTTCACAAAGATTTTATTTTAAACAGGGCTGTATCTAGAACATCGGGGGCATCCTTACGTCTTGAGGAACGAAAGTTTCTACATAAACTAGAAAGGGATTTTTTACTGTAAGAGCATGAGACTGTGGAATTCTCTGCCAGAGGAAATTGTCCATAGGTAAATTTCACTGACACGAGTTTTAAAAAAGGGTTTGGATGATTTCTGGAGCGTTAATAATATAACCAGGTTATAGTGTCTAGGATTTTTCTGGAGGGGGGTTCTTTGATCAGGGATTTTTCTGATATGCCAGATTGGAGTCGGGAAGGAATTTTCCCTAAAATGTGGACAATTGGCTTCTACCTCATTGGGTTATTTTTGAATTACCTCTGGATCAACACATTAGCACAACAGGCTGAACTGATCTGGACGTCTCGGCTTTTTTCGGCCTTAAAAAAATATGAAAATATAAAAATATGAAATATGTAAAAAACAAACCTGCTTTAAAAAAAATGACAAACTGTAGCTGAGGACTGGAAGGAAGTTAATTTCAGGTATGTACTTGTAGGTATTTCTTACCGAAAATTTCTCGGTAAAACTTGGTCACCCATTGTTACATGGACATCATGGAATGATCAGAATGTCTGAAATAGGAACAAGAAATCCACCTCACACAATATGCACCGTTCGGCAGAATGTGAATGTAACATTAGCTGCATACAGTTTAAATACAATGTCCCTTATTAAAAGTAATAACAACGCAAAATCTATTGTCTAATACTTGATTTTTATTACTAAAAATACTTAATAAATACTGTTTTAGTAAAAAAAGGGGTGGGCCCCTTTGGTTTATTCTTTCGCCTTTTCAGGTTCTCACTTCCTGTGCAGGCTGTGGGTAGGTCTACAGCAGTTACTGACATCTGAGCTGTGCTTGCTCCTATTCCTAGTTATGCCTGTTACAGGGTCATTACTGCTAGATGCATGGACGTAACTATAGCCATAGCATCCCCTATAGGGCCCAGAGGTTGTGGAGGCCCAATCAGGTACAAGAAAATAGTAAAAAAAAATGGAGGGTCCAAGTAGTTGGCGGCTTTTGCCCCCCAAAACTTTTTCAGTTTTCCCCTGAATATGACGTATTTTTTAAAACTTTAATTTTTGTCCTTTGTGTGCTTTAGTTTATTTTCATTATTTGGGGGGGCTCTATCTATTGGGTCCTATGAATTCTAGTTATTCCCCGGGATGGAAATGGTATGAAAAACAATGACAGTATCCAAGCAGGATGTCTGTCTATAAATGTGAGCTAGCAGAGCTGGTTTTGTCATAAGAGGACAGTGTGGGAAATTTATATGGATACATCTAAATAAAATGGGAATGGTTGGGGATATCAACTTCCTGTTTGTGGCACATTGGTATATAGGAGAGGGAAAACTTTTCAAGATGGATGTTGACCATGGTGGCCATTTTGGATCCAACTTTATTTTTTCCAGTGGAAAGAGGGTCATTGAGAATTTCACAAGAAAAGTAAATGTGCTTGGTTTTAACGTAACTGTTTTCTTTCATGAGTTATTTAAAAGTTTATTACCAGTTTTAAAATGTGTTCAAAGTGCTGCCCATTGTGTTGGATTGTCAATGCAACCCTTTTCTCCCACTCTTGACACACTGATAGCAACACCGCAGAAGAAATGCGGAAACAGGAAGTTGATATCACCAACCATTCCCATTTTATTTAGGTATATCCATTTAAATGGCCCCCCCCTCTAGTGGGGATAGAAAAACCCTACATTATCCCAAGACCCACTGTTCACTGCTAAGTGACTCTTGTTAATGCAATCACACATAAGGATATGTTCACACGGCTTATTGCTGATCAACACGTGATTCCAAAGCTCGGAGGGGACGGCAGCCACCTGGCCCTATTGACATGCATTGTTTGTGGCGCGTAAGCACCTCAAACAATTGACATGTCAATTCCCCCTCCCCCCCGCGCTACAAATATGATGGGTATTGTATGCGAGGGGAGACAACGTGTAATCCATAGCCCTCTATGAGAGCTATGAATTACCATAATTGCAGCGCGCATTTCGCCATGTATAAAGTGCAATATAAGCCGCGAGAACATACCCTAAGTGTGATCTTATAGAATAGCACAAAGCTCTTTCCTGGTCAGGAACTCTAAGGGTTAGAGTTTTTTCTCAGTAGAAAGATAGAATCAGAGATTAAGAAACTCCCTCCTGCTCATCATAAGCAGGGGATAAGAACTGATCTAGCTCTAAAATTAATCAAAATCAGAACAGTGATATATTTGGTAATACTCTTAATTTACTATGCCTTCATGTTGAAAGCTAATCAATGAGATGGGAATACCCCCTTTAAATCTAATCAATGAGATGGAAATACCCCCATTAAAGCTAATTAGTTAGATGGAAATACCCCATATGAAGCTAATCAATAAGATGGAAATACCCATTAAAGTCAATTTCAGTATTTTTTTTTTTACTTTGTATCCTTGTAGGATACTTGTTATTTAAAGTCACAACACCAATGAAAGGGAGACATAGGATGCTTTCACATTTTTTGTGTGTTTTCTGGTGCTATTTATTTGCATAAATACACAGCAATGAACGCTGTGCATTTCTGTACAAAAATGCACCAAAAAACGCGGCAAAAAACTCACCAAAAACGCTCCGTGTGAAAGCAACCTAATTGTATGTATGCGAGTCTGGAAACATACACTGTATCAGTTTACAAAAAAATTGCATACGCTTTGAGAATTATATTGTCCTAATGCTAATATAGTCTGAAAAATCCTGAACTGAGTGGAATGTTAGTCCGTTTTCTCATGTTTCTGATGCGGTTTATTGATACTGATGACCAGCTCATGGTATAAAAAAAATTCTCAAAGTTCTCACAATTCTCATAGTGAACCAACATAGATGCCTCGATAGTTACTACGCTCTTAGGGCCACATGTATGAAATCTGTCTAGTTGTAAAATTCACTTTGTTGCCCATAGAAACCAATCAGAGCACCCCTCTCATTTTTCCAGAGCTCTATATTGTAACAATTCAAGGCTTTATTAAGGCAAACATAGGAATACATGAGACAAGGGAAGCACTTGAAACAGGAATGAGAAAGTGGATCCTTGGTACCACCTACCGCGGTCAGAGAAGTAAGGCCTGGGCCAGAATGCTGGAATAAAGTCTGATAGATAGGTGAAAGTCCAAAAGGGACCAGACCAAGGGTCGTAGATCAGAAAACGTAGATGAAAGGAGGGCTTGGGCCACCGTGGAACAGGCGAGTCAGCACAGGAGGACGGCAGAGGAACACCGGACTCCGCCAGGAGGGATGGAGGAGGAACACCGGACTCCGCCAGGAGGGATGGCAGAGGAACACCGGACTCCGCCAGGAGGGATGGAGGAGGAACACCGGACTCAGGCACAGACTGTTGGAAGGAGGTGCCTTTTATAGCAGTAAGCAGAACTGGAAGTGTTGCACCTGGACCAGCCCAGTTGGAGGAGTTAACTGTTGCAGCACTTAACAACATTAGCAAATTCCAACCACCAGGATCGAACACAAAATTGCATGCAGGCAGGAGGCAGAGGAATTCGCAGATCGTGACATATATAAAATGAGAGGGGCGCTCTGAGTGGTAGCTATGGGCAACAAAGTGAATTTTAGACCTAGACAGTTTTCATACATGTGGTCCTTAATCTACAAGCTACCAGCAGGTGACTGGTGCAGTTGCATTATGGTCACAGTCTAATCAATGTGCCAAAAACCGCGCCGAAGTTTCAGCATCGAAAACGTTTCGAGAATTGACATGACGCTTGTTCTTCAGTGCCCAAAATACCTTCCAAAGAAGTGTGTAAAACACGTGGAAAAACCTTGTTGTGTGTGAACTACAATGCTGTATTACATAGGAATTAATGAAAATTAACGAGTGGTGTTTTGGAGGCTTTTTTTGATGAAAACAGCATCAAAATTAGCCATGTGAACATACCCTAACCAGGAAGTTTGAGTCTGAAACTAACTGTGGCTCTGTAAAACAGCACAGTATGACAATCCCTTTCAGGGCTTGTAGTATATTGTTAAAGGGGTGTCCTCAGACAGACAATAATCACCTTCACTTCACACTGCTTTTCAAGATTTGTCACAGTTAATCTGGTAGGAAATGAATGGTACTGCACACTGAAGTAGATGTAGGGTGATTCAGTGAAAGCATATGATTCCTCAGTAGCAATGCAAATGAAGTTTACTGCACACCTCTAGGTGCAATTACAACTTACATTTATTTAGATATGCATTTAAATGTGTATGTGTGTCCTGAATTTATTTTGCGTTGACACATTTAACTAATTTATCATACTTTACATCACAGTTTATTGTTTCAGCACTACTCCTGTGAGCCCTCCTATAGTGCTTATACTCACAACACTAAAAGGGCTCATAAGGGCAAACATTGGCTAAGTAAACATGTGTGGGTACACTCTACCTCGAAATGAAAATGGACAAATTGTGCCCAAAGTGACAACATTTTGTGTGGTCACCATTATTTCCCAGCACTGCCTTAATTCTCTTGGGCATGGAGTTCACTAGAGCTTCACAAGTTTCAGCCACTGGAATGCTCTTCACTCTTCCAAGACGACATCACGGAGCTGGTGGATGTTAGAGACCTTGCCCTCCTCCACCTTCCATCTGAGGATGCCTCACAAATGCGAAATATGAGTAATGTCTGGAGACATGCTTGGTCAGTCCAGCACCTTTACCCTTTTTCTTCAGCAAGGCAGCGGTCGTCTTGGAGGTATGTTTGGGGTCATCATCATGTTGGAATACTGCCCTGTGGCCCAGTTTTCGAAAGGAGGGGGGGAGGAATTTGTGCTCTGCTTCAGTATGTCCCAGTACATGTTGATATACATGGTTCCCTTAATTAACTGTAGCTCCCCACAACCGATAGCATTCATGCAGCCACAAACCATGACACTCCCACCACCATACTTGACTGTAGGTACGACACACTTGTCTTTGTACTTCTCACCTGGGTGATGCCACACACACCATCTGAACCAAATATGTTTATCTTAATCTCATAAGACCACAGGACATGGTTCTAGTAATCCATGTCCTTAGTCTGCTTGTCTTCAGCAAACTGTTTGTGGGCTTTCTTGTGCATTATCTTTAGCAGAGGCTTTTTACTGGGATGACAGCCATGCAGACCAATTTGATGCTCTGTATGAATAATGGTCTGAGCACTGACAGACTGATCCCCCACCCCTATAACATCTGCAGCAATGCTGGCAGCACTCATGCTCTTACAGTTCATACGCTGAAAGCAGGAGAAGTATTGTACAGAGATTGTAATTATTCAGTGTTCCCTGTCCCCATTGAGGTTCACAATCTAAATTGCAGATTAACCTGTCTGTATCTTATCAGTGTGGAGAAAACCGGAGTACTTGGATGGAACCCACAAAATCACAGAGAGAATATGGAAACTCCTTGCAGATGTTGTATAAGTTTTTTTAAAATTTTACTTGGTGCCCAGGACCTGCCTAAATCACATTTTAATGAGGTGGACAACTCTTTTAAGGTAACAGTGGCCTCCCCTAGCTGTTGGGCCCCGTGATTGCACTAATTATACAATGGTATGTGCTCTGATAGATAGATAGATAGATAGATAGATAGATAGATAGATAGATAGATAGATAGATAGATAGATAGAGATAGATAGATAGACAGATAGATAATTAGATAGATAGATAAGAAAAGATAAGTAGTTAAGATAGATAGATAAGATAGGTAGTTAAGATAGAAAGAGAGATTAGATCGATCGATAGATACTCTATGTTCTCAGAGTTGATTACCGTGATAACCAGGAGAAAGTAACTAAAATAATTTAAATCATTATTTCACAATCTGGGAATTTCTTACTCTTCAGCTCTCAACCTTTTGATAACCTAGAGCTTGTGTCCATGAATACAGGAAACAATGAAGGGGATTACCTGACATTTCTTTAGAGGTGACACTGGATGGGAGTGACTATCTGCAGAGACATTGATTACCATAGGGGCTGCAGGTTTAACCCTCTTTATTCTAGGAGACAGACGGAAGCTTGTAATATGTTATTTTAATGACTCCGACGTGTTATTGTTTCATTAAGTACATAACAGGAACTGCTGGTTTTCTTTCACTTTCAGCTAGCAGACGACTGGACTACGTGAGGGCTGGAGAGGGAGGGAACTATGTGTCTCAATAGTTGTTCCAGGAAGGAGAGCTGACTTATTTGAGTTCTACAGGTCTCTGATACACCGGCTCCTGGCTGGGATACATAAGACCACTGATTTCCAGGATGATAAGTAGCAGCAGCAGCGCCAGCAGTAGTAGTCAGGAGCTGGGCTCTTCATGTCCTGCACATTACCCTGGGGACAGCCTATACACAAGGACGGCTTGTATCAGCAGTAACTTACAAGTCATAGCATATCACAAGCTTGCTGATCTCCAGTTTATCAACAAGGGAGCCTATGGGACTGTACACAGCGCCTTTCATACCGACTGGAGGACGAATGTTGCTGTAAAGTTCTTCCCAACAGAGCGCCACTTGGAGGACAGGTGAGTTTCATCCATGGCTACAATTCTCCTCTGTTAAATGTGTTATACCAGAGAGTTTGCTATCTTTTCCTACTGGGGCCTCAGCTGTTGAATTCTAGGTTTGATCAAATGTTATTTGTCCCATTTTTGCCTTTGTTCTGACTCGTAGCACAGTAGTGGTGAGTTTAATTAGGCTCTGTCTACACAGCTTAGTTAAAATACAACCGGAAATCCGAAAACCAACGCGATTGGATTTCCGCCGGCCCCATACATTGAGGCTATAGAACACATTCTCTTTCTCTCTTCCACAGGGCTACGGTTTAGAAATCCTCAGTAAAGAATCTGTGCTGTATAGAGTACAACATGGATTTTCTATTGAGGTCTACACAGCGCTAGTTACAGTTTGATTTCCGGTGGATTCTAAATACTGAATCCACTGTAAATCTGATCAAAAACCTGTGCTGTGTAGACATAGCCTTGGGCTGACTTCACACGGCATGGTTTTTTTGTCAGTTTTTCAGGCAATTTGCTGATTTGGAAATTGCAACCATCCCCATAGACTTCAATAGAAAATCCGCCCTGTAGTCTACACCGAGCGGATTTTCAGCCGGACGCATTTACCCTCCCACCGGCATTCCGAAAAGCTTGGAACATGCACAATCTTCCGCCTGGTTTTCGGATGGAAGGTGTGCTAGTCAATAGTTAAGGAGGACAGGCGAATCTGCAAACCGCAGACAGAACCGTATCCCAAAATCATTGAAAAGACGATAAAATGCCGGTCGGATTCTTAAACAGAATCAATCAGCATTTTACACTTGCCGTGTGGCCATAGCCTTAGGGCATGTCCCCACGGCACGGGTTTGCGGCCGGGTTTTCAGACGGTTTGGGGTTTTGCAGACCGTCTGAAAAACCGTCCTCTAACGAGCACAACGGGCTTTTATGGAGACCCGTACAGCAGTCCCCACTGCATGGGTTTTCCACCCGGCGGTTTTTCAAACGGCCGAAAAAGTTTGAACATGCACATTCTTCTGTCTGGTTTTCTCATCGCGGAGAAAAGCCGCCCCCCGCCGCAGCCGTGGGGACGGCACTAAAACAGGACAAATACCGGTCAATAAACCGACCGGTATTTGTCCAGTGCCGTGGGGACATGCCGTTAGGGAGCCTGTTTAACTCCAGCTTTACTGAAAGCCACAAAAAACTAAAAGATTTGGGACGTGTACGAACCTGATGCCAAATTGCCAGCTCTACATTTGTATTTAATAGTGTATGATCTGACAGTATGTATGAACGTGTCTCATAGCACTTTATATATGTGTCCCATTCATCACCAGAAGTCTCAGTCATGCCACTTTGAAACTGATATGAATTTGTACAGTTTCACACCAACCTGTGGTATATTTTTGGCATATTGTGCAACTGGCACGACACGCCCCCGCATTATTGGCGAATTTAAAAGTGTTGTGCCTGGCATATAATGCTCCAAGTTTTGGCATACAATGGTTCATACATCTATAGAACAGGGCTATGACAGTTTGTTTGGCTCAAAGCAGGGCAAAAAAATTGCGCACCCCCCTTCATACATGTCGCCTTTGGTGATTATTTTTTTTCAAATAAGTCCCCATTTGGTTAAAATTATCTTAATCTACATTTTTTCTTTTAAGCTATCCTTAAAGGGGTTGTCGCACTACATTGATTAATCTTACCTCAGTCCTGTTTTCTTGGTTTCATTTTGAATTCAGGGGCGTGGTTACTGGCTTCTACTAGGCTGCAGTAGAAGCCAGGTCTGTAGCTATAGCAACCAGTGCTGGCAGCCTATCAAGGAAGATCAAACAGGTCTGTAGCTATAGCGTCCTGAGGAGCTGATGCAGCCCACACAAGAGGGGATATCTCAAAATAGGCAGGACACTGCTAAAGGACATATATTGCAAAGTGACTTGTTTTTGCAAGATCTTTAACATAAAAAGCAATCCTTGTAGTGAGACAACCCCTTTAACTCTAAATGTAACCATGACCCTAAATTGTGGTAATGAGTAGAGTTAGGGTTTTGTTTTAAGGGCTACGTTTTCACATCACTCCTGACACGGCTTCAGTTCCAGTGTGGCGTTCAAAGTGACATCTGACATCACTTCTGGTTTCCCTATGTTACCTCTATATTATGGAAATCAGAAGTGAAGTCACTCGTGATGCAGGACACCCAAGTCATATCTGATATCACTTCTGGTTTCCATAATATAGATGACCAGTGCAAAAATGCTTTTAATGACCTGCTTAATTTTTCAGTTTTTGGCTCTTTGCATTTCAGTAGTCAGAACTTTTTGAATTCTTCAGTGACCTGGTTGTATGAGGCCTTCTTTTATGCGGAAGAAATAGTATTTTTTTGTGTCTGGTTTCAGGGTACATATATATATAACTAGGTAATTTATTTAAATTTTGAGGTATAAATATAAAGCGTTTGTTCATTTTTTGTTTATTTTTATACCAATCATGTTTCACACTAATTAACCTGTTAAATAACTTCTTCAGATTATTACGGTTGTGTGGATACCTATCATGTCAAGGGTTTTTTATGTAATACATGAAAAATGATTTTTATGTTAAATATACATTTTTTTGTATTATTTATTTTATTATTTGAGCAGACTATATCATTTCATTAACTTTTTATTTTTTAATGCCATTAAAGGGTTACTATTTTATAAAGTACTAAGCATCCGGCAAGGGAAGGAGGAAAAAGCAGAACTTAAATAGGACCGGGGCCCGGTGACAGCAAATCACTGGCCCACTGGCTCTTTAAATTTAACAGAACTGCCATGGATGAGCCCCAAAGGGTGTGAGCACGCTCGCGGGCGACGAGAGATATGAGAGTTGAGGCAGACGCGGCGCTAGTGAGAAACCACTTTAAGTCAGAATCAGCGGCCAGCTCATAGCGAGATATGAGCAGACCACAGGCGACAAAAAGATGGCCTTGCTTGGACTGCTTTCTACATTCATTTCTATTGGATTTCTGAATGTAGATGAGCACGCTCGCTTGGCTCAAAACTGCTGTAGAGAAAAACATGGAGAATTGTGCATGACCATCTCCCTGTTCTCTGTGGTCTTCTCATAGACCGCAGAGAACATTCTCTTTAAGGCAACCATCTGGCAGTATAGTTTGTGCACCTTATGGCAGTGTTAGTTGAGCATTGTATGGTCAGTTGATTTGTAGATTGCATAATTGTAGAATTTGGGCAAAGAACAGCTTCAGTATTGCCACATAATCTTCTTTCCTCATAATACCATCTATTTTGTGAAGTGCACCAGTCCCTCCTGAAGCAGAACACCCCCACAACATGATGCTGCCACCCCCGTGTTTCACATTTGGGATGGTCTTAGGCTTCCAAGCTTCTCCCTTTTTCCTCCAAACATATCGATGGTCATTATGGCCAAACAGTTAAATTTTTGTTGCATCAGACCACAGACCACAGCTCCAAAAATGTAGGTATTGGTTCCTGTGTGCATTTGCAACATTAATCTGGCTTTCTTTTGGAGTAATGGCTTCTTCAGGGCAGAATTGCCTTTCAGTTCATGTTGACAGTACTAGTTTTACTGTGGATAATGATACAATAATAATGACCAGCTTCCGCCAGCATCTTTACAAGGTCTTTTACTTTTGTTCTTGGGTGGATATGCATATGTCGGACCAAAGCACGTTCATCAGGAAGGAGACAGAACCTGTCTCCTTCCTGAGTTGTATGATGGCTGGACATTCCCATCTTGCTTGTACTTATGTATTATTATTATTATTATTTATTTTAGAGCGCCATTGGTTCAAGAGCACTGCACATTCGGGTTGCATACATAACATAGGTCAAACAAGTACAAAGGTGACAAATTAATAACTAGCAACTGGTACAGAAGGAGAGAGGTCCCTGCACGAGTGAGCTTACAGTCTACATGGAAGGTGGGAAGAGACAGAAGGTAAGGGGCAGACATGTTTGTGGAGTGGAGTAGTAGGAACGGGGTTATTGTTGGTTATAGGCAATCCTGAAGAGATGGGTTTTCAGGTTGCTTTTGAGGCTGGTGAGATTTGGGGAGAGTCTGATGTTTTGGGGCAGTGAGTTCCAGAGTTTGGGGGAGACACGGGAGAAGTCTTTGAGACGGTTATGTGAGGAGCTGAAACAGGGAGAGCAGAGGAGAAGGTCCTGTGAGGAGCGGAAATTGTGTGAGGGGAGATATCTGGAGATTAAGGCAGAGATGTATGGAGGGAAGAGGTTATGGAGAGCCTTGTAGGTCAAGGTTACTAACTTCAACTGGATTCGATGGGCAATGGGCAGCCAGTGAAGGAATTGGCAGAGGGGAGAGGCAGAGAAGTAGCAAGGAGAGAAGTGAATCAGACAGGCGGCAGAGTTAAGGATGGATTGGAGGGGAGCAAGGGTGCTAGATGGGAGCCCACAGAGAAGGATATTGCAATAGTCTAGTCGTGAGATGACGGGCGAGGACAAGCATTTTTGCGCTTTCGAAGTTAAGGAATGAGCGGATACGGGAGATATTTTTCAGGTGGAGGCGGCAGGCAGAGGTGAGGGTTTGGTTGTGTGGTTTGAAGGACAGATTGGAATCAAAGGTTATTCCAAGGCAGCGAACTTGAGGAGCTGGTGAGAGAGTGTAGCCATTAACTGTTATAGAGAGATCAGATGTAGGGATAGAGTGGGACATTGGGAAGATGATGAATTCAGTTTTCTCCACGTTTAGTTTCAGGAGACGTGATGAGAAGAAGGAGGATATGGACGAAAGACAGTCTGGTATCCGGGAGAGTAGAGAGGTAATATCTGGGCCAGAGATGTAGAGTTGAGTATTGTCAGCATGCAGGTGGTATTGAAAGCCATGTGATGCTATTAGCTATTGTACAGATGAACGAGGCATCTTCAATTATCTGGAAATTGCACCCAAGGATGAACAAGAATTGTGCAAGTCCACAATTCTCTTCCTGATATCTTGGCTGAATTCTTGGCTGAGTTTCCCATGATGTTACACACAGAAGAAGTGTGTTTCTGGTGTGCTTTAAAAAAATACATGCACAGGTGTGTCTCTAATTAACTCAGATGTTGCCAATAAACGTATCAGAAGCTTCCAAAGACATGACATCATCCCATGGGCTGATATCTCAAAAACTTCATCCAAACCACATCAAATCCTCATCTTAAAACTGTTGCTGCGAGGCGCTTTTCACATGAGGTTTTATCGCTGATTTGGAATCTGAAAAATCAGCATCCAAATCAGCCATGTGAACATATTCTTAGAGTTGCGGTGTGTGTAGCATGCTGTCCTCGAATTTGCATAAACAACCCCTTTATAACAAGCCACTCCCCCTTCATACAAGCCACACCTACTACACACAACTGTGTTACAGCTCTGAAAGAAAGCTAATTGAGGGGTTTGGTGTCATCCAGCTTTCCTGCATGTTGCATGTTTTCTTCTACATCCAGACTGCCATAATGACTTTTTCCGGTTGTGACTCATTCCTTGAGAATTTACCAAACAAACATCTCAGAATTCTTACTTCTTCAGCACCTTCGCACCTGTACTCACCTCTGTAAAAACAGCCACAGCGTTGAACTTCAAAGCTGTCCAGAAGCAAACCATCACATTAGAGGGTCTGCTTCTGACTGTTATCCGGATCTTACCAGATTCCCTGGTGTGTTGGGTACTGGGGTAATAATGACAGGGGATTAGTGTCAGCTTTAGGGTGGCAAAAAGCATCCAGGAAATCTGGGTGAGACACTTTCAGCAGGGAGGGGAGCGCGCCCTGGACCTGGACTATTAGTCTAGCTCCGAGGCTGCTCCCTGCTGTCAGTAGCACCGGATTGCCCCAGTACCGATTCTCTTATATAATCTCTGGCAACCATTTGGCTACAGAATGTTTGCCATCAATTCTGGGGGAGCGGGAGGTCTCCCCTATTTGCTGAAATCTCCCGCACGATCTGGGAGAGTTGGCAAGTATGTTGTAAACTTTCCATTTTGATATGCTTAACAACAAATCCACTTCAAACAAAAGTCAACTATTAGTGTGAACTGCGCCTTAGGGTACATGGGACACAATAAAGTCTGTTGTTAAAAACGCTGCAGATTCCTCGGCAGAATCTACATGTTTTACACACAGATTGTGTTGTAAATCTGCAGTGGATTTTACCTTATGTATTGCAAAAGGTGAAATTCAGAGTGAAAAGATTTGACATGCTCATCTATGGTTAAAATTGGTTTACATTAAATACATCTTGCTTCTGTTGTACTTCACTGGATGTGCAGTATTTCCAATGTATGATAACATAGCCTTCAAGGGGTTTTACTACAAAGTAAAATTGATGTGGGAAGCTTGCAAATTAAATAGTAAACATTTTCACTATTCATCATTATTAAAAATTCTGTAGCATTTTTGTTTTAGCTGCTGCTTTAGTGATCCATTGTGTACAGCTCATCTCCAGGGGAAATGACCAGTGGCAAGAGCTCCTCAGTCCTGGACACACATGCTCAGACATCACCTCTCCTCTCAGGCAACTACTGTCAGTCTCTTCCTGACTTAGTAATCACACACACTCAATGCTGAGCGAGTGTTCAATCACAGGTGCTGTCATTCTAGACCTGTCTTCTGTACTCCTTAGTAATAAGTCAAACAGTGCAAATAAGAAAAGAAAAACCTCAAGTAGGTATGTGCATTGAGAAAAAAAAGTAAAAATCTACATTTGGTTCCTGCAGGGATTTGAACCTAGAATCTGTATGCTGAAAGACAGAAGTGCTAACCATGTAGCTACATTGTAGCTACTCACAACTCTTTACAGAAACAGACCTTTGTTTGACTAGAGTGAGCATACTGTCGAGAAAGGCATGGTGATGTCAAGCCTGCTGGGTCTCATGTTATGCAGTTCAAACAAATCATACACGCCACGTTTTAAGCACACTGAAAGCTGGACAAAGCAGGCATGAAATGCCTTTGTAGTAAAACCCCTTTAATGTCCATGGAGAAATGCAGGTTTTAGTTTTCAAGTCCTATACCATAAAAACTTTAAAAAAAATTGTGTTATGTAATAGCATAGAAGTGCTGAAGATATGCTTAAGTTCTAGCAAATCAAGCCTGTTCTTCAAGTTCCACCTGTTTTGATAAGATACTACTAAGGTTCTGGTACACAAGCTAGACAGAATCATTTTGCTATAATCACCACAACAGCTGATAGAGGGTCCTTTTGGATTTTGCATACCATTTTAAAATTTTATAGAGAAATCACATATATAAATTTACTACACTGCTTAAAGGGGTTTTGCCACGAAGTAAAATTGACGTGGGAAGTTTGAAAATTAAAAAATAAACATTTTCACCATTCATCATTATTAAAAATTCTGCAGCGTTTTTGTTTTAGCTGCTCCTTTAGTGATCCATTGTTTACAGCTCATCTCCAGGGGATACGACCGGGGGTGTGAACTCCTCAGTCTTGGTCGCACATGCTCAGACATCACCTCTCTTCTCATGTACCCACTGAGTGTTCAAACCCCAGGTGCTGTCATTCTACTCCTGTCCTTTGGACTTGTTAGTAATAAGTCAAACAGTGCAAATAAATAAAAAAGAAGCCTCAATCAGGTCTATGCATTGATAAAGAGAAAAAAAGAGAAAAATCCACAGGTTAAGTCTCTGCAGGGATTTGAACCAAGGACCCTTGTGCTGTAAAGCAAAAACATTATCTCTGAGCTACAGAGTATCTGCTTGCAATTCAATATATAAACCGACCTTTCTTTGACTACAGAGAGGAAGGGCCTGGTGATGTCATCCTGCTGGGTCACATGATATGCAATTCAAACAAATCACACACGCCCCCTTCTGAGCACACAGAGCTGAAGAGCTGGATGCAGGAGGCATGAAATGAGATTGCGGCAAAACCCCTTTAATGTAGGTCACAGTGGAGTTTGGATGAGATGGCTTCCTTTTCCCCTGATCAGTCTTGGTACTGCCCACATCACGCTGTACATTCCTGTATGGTGCTTTGATGTAGGCACTGACTGTGAATGTAACAGGAGCCACTCTCTGCTAAACAGGTGAGTGGGTGGCGCAGCATCATTCTCCTTAGCCCCCCCCACTTCCTTGCTGGTATTCAGTGGCCACAGTCTCCTTGCCTTATGAACAACAAGTAATATAAAATACATACACTGAAAGGGGTTGTCCTGTCTGGCAAATTGATGGCATATCATTACGATGGTGAAAACGTGCCCATAAAGTCTCCTTTTTATATGGAGAGATGGTCCAAACTCCGGGTTTCAAGTACAGCCTAGTGGTCACCATGTCTGTTCTCAACTCGGACTTTCAGGGGCCCATTCTTGAAAAAGGTGCAAGTCCCAGAGGTGGGACCTGCACCTATCACAACTATGCTGCCCATATGGTATCAATGTGTAAGATAAGAAAACCTTTCTAAGGGCAAAGTTCTTGTCCCAGGAAAACAATTGCAATCTACATATACAAATATCCATCTGCTACACTGTTGAGTGCAGGGCATAAGGCACAGTGGAGTGAGTGTGGATGAGACGGCTCCCCCCTCACATTGTATTTTCCTTACAGCACTTTGATGTGAGTGCTAACTTTGAGCATATCAGGAGAAGCTCTTCATATACTGGTGATTTGGTGGCACAGTATCATTCTCCCTCAACTCTCACCTCTTTGGCAGATGCAGCAGGTTAATACTCCTGCCAGCTCTACATCTACTCCTTTGAAAGGAAATGAACCATTGAAAGATGGACTAAATAAGCACCGCCAGGTTACTTTTCACTACATTTATTGTTGTATCCAGTTATGTGTATATTTGGAAATTTGGATAAATACTGAAATTTAATTTTTTTTATAAGACTATGAGCCTGTCTGAACTGTGAATTGTGCTGAATACTGTATATAATATGTATGAGGACATCTCAATTGGGGCTCACTGGCGTGTGCGTATACTACGGCCAAACCATTTGTTGTTTGAAGTACCTGTCTCTCCCCCAAAGAATGTACACAACAAGATGTCATCACTTCTGCCTTAGTGTTAGTTAACGCCATTGCATGCGTTGCGAAAAATATCTTGGTAACATTGTTACATAATCTATGCGCACACGGTTTTATTTGGGTGGAAAGGTGATGCATGGGTTCAATGATTAAGGAGGCGGCCGAATCCACAAACCAACCGCCCCCAAAGCTGCCCCCAAAACCATGGAAAAGAATCTGACTGGTATTTTGTCACTGCCATAGGGCCGTAGCCTAACAGTGTAAGGGTATGTCCCCACGGCACGGGTTTTCGACCGTTTTTTTTAGGCAGTTTGCGGTTTTGCAGACCGCCTGAAAAACCGGCCAAAAATGAGCACAACGGGCTCCTATGGAAAACCCGTGCAGCAGTCTCCAATGCACGGGTTTTCCATCCGGCAGGTTTTCTGCCCGATATCATTCTGCATGCACATTCTTCCGTCCAGTTTTCGGACGTAATATGTGCAAGTGAATGTGAAGGGGGAAGGCTTTTCTACGTTCATCACAGAGAAAAGCCGTCCTCCCCGCGGCCGTGTGCACGGCACACAAACCGGACAAACCGACCGGTATTTGTCCTATGCCGTGTGAACACACTCTAATACTTGCGATGTAATGGTTTGCTACTCAACTGTGATCAACAATACATATAGCTTTTGCCTGATGTCATCACATAAATGAGTAGAGCATGCAGTTTCTACAGGGAAGTACGAGTAAATGAAGCTAAAGGACAAGGGGGAAGAAAGACGTGACACAATCAGCACATTAGTCAGGCATAATCCTTACTTTAGCCGGGCCTTTGTGAATAATACAATACAGGGGTGTTGTGATAATCGGAAAGTCCTTAGGTAACTCCAAATTCCATCAATACTCACTGATAAAAAAAAATTTCACCAAGGAGGAGTTTTTGAAATGGAATGAAACCTCATATGTGTAAATGTAATGATGAGATATGTAAGGGATTACAATTTTAAAACAAAAGGGTCAATTTATTGGGGAAATCCATACAATTGAAAGTAGGATCTAGTTCCATTTGGCCACCTATAGCCTGGACACAAGATGAGATGCGGTTGGGCATGGTGATATGCCAGTTCTGAAGTTTCTACCACACATTTACCCACAGATGTTGTGGCTGGGTCTGTAGATCCTACACACTTGAAGCTGGTGTCCCAGTTGGTCCCATAAATGCTCAAATCAGACAATCTTGCAGGCCAAGGGAGTGTTGCAATCTGAAATATTTGGAAACCCTTGTGTGTGGACAAGAATTTTTTGGCTGAAAAAACGCCATTTAGAAGCCGTGAGAGGAAACACATGTGGCCACAGGAATGAGATATCCTGCACTATTCTCAGAGCTGTTAGAGTCCCTTGTATCACTACTAGGGGTGACGATTGTCGTATGTGATGGCTTCCCAGATCATCACCCCAAAAACTGATGCTCCAAAGTTAAAGAAGTATTGACACGCTGACCATAAATCCCCTTCATCAAACTCGACGTCATCAGATCCCAAACAGATCCTGAATTTCTCCCTTAAGCTGATATGGTTCCAGTCTGTAGCAGTTTAACTTTCTTGTTCATGACTGCAAATGAAGGCAACAGTGGCTGGCTGCCAACAGCTCGAACTGTAATGGGTGGCATGATATCAAATTTCAATCAGCTAGGCAGACAGCGACAGGCGCGTTTAAAGAAGGTGCCACCAGTATCTGGATAGAACCTGCAGGAGCAGCTCAAGTGTGCCAGTGGAGCATATGATGAACTTTACTAGTCATCTTTGTGAGCCATCTGGAGAGTGTTCGCTGTTTGTGTGCTGTTTGTGTGTGCTTCTATGTAACCACTGCAACCCAACATCTCCTATCAGATGCATTCTAGCGCTCGGGCGACACTTCTGGCTCAGGTAAACCACTTTCAAAGTGGAATACCTGTTCCAGCTGTAATGCAGCTAGAGATGTCGCAGCGAAGTTGTAAATATGTAGCTCCACTACAGTTCTAGTGCGCCCCGCCTCCCCCCGAAATCAGGCGCATCACAAAGTGCCACGGGCGCTATGTAAAGCACCCGATAATGGTGTGCTGGAGATTTAAACATGTATGAATGGGGCTGCGCCTGATATTGGGCTGAAAGGATGCCAGATATCTGGCACAGTCCCGTTCATACATGCCGCCCCTATTGTCTAATTAGACCTTCCCTTTAATCATTTACATATTTGCCTGAGACATAGCCGCATGCCAAAGTTTGCAGCAATGCAACATTTCTATCTTGGTGTGGGGCGGGGGTTACCAATGAGTGTAAATAGTGCAGCCAGATATAACTGCCGGAAGAGTGACCAAGGTATGATCAGGGGGTAAACACACATTTAATTGTATCAGCAGGATTCCCAATTACATAGTTTGGGACAGGGAGCCTCTGAGCAGTCAGCCCTTAGGGTGCATTCACACAACAAAGGACAAAATCTGCTTGGCTTTGACATCAGCAGAACCATTCGTCCCAACCGGTTTTTGGACATTTTCTGACACAAAAAAAAGTCGCTTTTTTGGTGGTTTTTGTTTTTTGAACAATCTTTGTCACTGATTTTGTCCAGGTTTTTGAGTGGTTTTTGGATGTTTCTTTTCAAGCAGAAAAGTTTTCTGGGTGATCAAAAACTTCACAAAAAAACGCGCACAAAGCCATTCACTCAATTTCTGCTCGATTCCCATTGACTTCAATGGTAATTTTCTGTCTGGAAATAGAGTAGAAGAATGAACATGTTCTAATTTTTTTGTTACGCCGGTGGTGTGAAAAACCGTCCAGCAGTAGATCTGTTCAGTGTGGACTGCTGAATGGATTTTCTATTAAAGTCTATGGGGACCGTTGCTTGTCAGTTTTCATACGATCCGCTAACCGTCTGAAAAAAGAAACGACGAAAAAAACCATGCCATGTGGACGAGCCCTTAGAATCTTACTGTAAACTAAGGGAGAAAGTTATTAAGACTAAATGCAAAGAGTGCTGAAGTAGGGTTTGTAAGCTATGGTATGAGTCAATATAGATTTCTGCTATCATTTACACCATTTTCTGGCATAAATTAAATATGTCAGGCTGTAAAAGACCACACCCTCCCATTGACCCCGATCCACTGATAAAAAAAAGTATTGAGAGTGATACAAAACTACCAAAAGAACTCAAATTTGTGTATAGATAAGGCTTTTGCAAAAATAAAAAAAAAGTGTAGAATACAGGTCATTTTTTCTATTAAAGACTATGGGCTTGTTATTCAGTCAAATTTTCAGCGGTTTTAAGTACTAAAATATCAGAAAATCCAACCGTTTTGTGTGTTGTGTAGACATAGCCCTAATTAATTAAATGTTGCCCTTACAGCAGACTGCACCATCTTGATGGATCACATTGTATTGGCGTATAAGAAGAATTGTAAGACTTTACTAGTTTAATAGTGACAAAAATGCTTTTTGTTACCAAATACATTTTATTGAACAAACATTACATTAAGCTGCATTTTTTTAAAGAACCACTCCAGTTTTTTTCTCCCTTAGTTCATTAGAAATTGCTTTAGGTAGTACCAATAATTCTGCTTATCTGCAGCTGATTGCAGGATTTCTGACTGATGCAACAGTCTCTGTTACGTCTCATGACCTGCTCTCTGGTTGGATTAAAAAACACTGGGGCACATTTATCAAGACAGTTGAGGCAGAATTCTGGCAAAATTTGCACCAAAAATAATAGTGTACACACTTTACACCACATTTATTATGTGTTTTAGACAGTTTTCAGACACTTCTGCGCGTCGTCCAACAACAGGGGTGTATCCTCAATAACAGACGTAGCATGCCCCAAACTTTCTGCGCATGTTAGTGGCATTACGTAAACCAGCTTAAAGATGGTATCAAGTGAGACTAGACAGTTTTAACCTGCCCCAGATTCAGAGCCGTCTCACAGAAACAAATATATATATTACTGCTAACAAACTTATGACCTACAACACCGTCATATACCAGCTCAGGTCACCATTACATGACAGAGACTACAGCACTGATCCAATATAGAAGCAAAATAAACCCTGACACCAGGGACTCACCGGAGACGTCCTCTCTGATCAATCGTTCTCTGAATCGTTCTTTTTCCTCTCCTTCTGTCCAGACCACCATGACGCCTTCTTCCAGTCGCAACTCGTCCCTGCAGAATGTAACCCACAAACATCTTAGAATCCTTTTCCTACCTGTGTTATGGACACCCCCATTAAATAAATAGGTAGTAATGTTGCCCACCATTGAGTAGGTATGTAGACCCTAGTAGATAGGTATAGAGCAATTTGTAGGTACATATGCTGCCCCTGTAGGTAGGTATACAGCTGCTGTAGGTTATATAGCCCTGTAAGATGTATGGCCCCCGGATGATATAAGGCCCCTTTTCTATACCCCCTGACCGAGTTATGGCCCCAGAAGAATATAGCCCCCTGTATATACCCCCTATAGTATATGCCCCATTTACATAGCCCCACTTAGTATTATGCCCCATTTACATCGCCCCACTTAGTATTATGCCCCCTATAGTATATGAAAAAACTTTGAGATTCTTGGTTCACATATTTTTGATCAAAAAATGCTTAAGCTGCCCACGACTTTCAACGTGATCTCAGATCGGGCAGTCCTACACTATCTTTACCTCTCAATAGAGCCAAATCCAGGCCTCTCACTGGGTCAACCGACCTCCATTATCCAGAGAGAAAAAATTTTAAAAAGCACACCAAACCTGCAAGCTGCACTTTTATGACAGCCTGTGAGAGTGGGATTGGTGCAGAAAACCAAAATGGAGGCACCCCTTCCTCCCCATATAGGTTAAAAGCAATATACACCAAATACAACGTATGGTTCTGCACAAAAAAACATTTCTGAAAAAACACCATGCAAACCTGGGTGCCACTGGCAGGGTTGCGGCACACATATATATATGTACACACGCACACCACTGATGGAGGTCAGTTGACCCAGTGAGAGGCCTGGATTTGGCTCTATTGAGAGGTAAAGATAGTGTAGGACTGCCCGATCTGAGATCACGTTGAAAGCCATGGGCAGCTTAAGCATTTTTTGATCAAAAATATGTGAACCAAGAATCTCAAAGTTTTTTCATGTATGATAGATAGCATAAATGCTTCTTTAGGGATTTCCATGTAATGTATTGCCCTTTCTATAGTATATGTCCCATTTACATAGCCCCCTATAGTAACAGCCTCTTTACATAGCCCCCTTAAATATGTTCCCTTTATATAGCCCCTTTTTATATGCCCCCTTTATATAGCCCCCTTTATATATGCCTTTATATATGCCCCCTGTAGTATACACCCCATTTTTATATGTCCCTTTTTTTAGCCCCCTGTAGTATATACCCCTTATATATATGCCCCCTGTAGTATATGCCCCATATATATGCCCCATATATATGCCCCCTGTAGTAATGCCCCCTATAGTAATGCCCCCCTTATATATACCCCATGTAGTAATGCCCCCTTATATATAACCCTGTAGTAATGCCGCCTTATATATACCCCATGTAGTAATGCCCCCTTATATATACCCCATGTAGTAATTACCAATTTATATATATGCCCATTTATATATACCCCATGTAGTAATGCCCCCTTTATATATATGCCTCCTGTAGTAATTCCCCCCTTATATATATATCCCATGTAGTAATGCCCCCTTTATATATATATACCCCCTGTAATAATGCCCCCTTATATACCCCCTGTAGTAATGCCCCCTTATATATACCCCATGTAGTAATGCCCCCCTTATATATACCCCATGTAGTAATGCCTCCTTTATATATACCCCCTGTAGTAATGCCCCCTTTTATATACCACATGTAGTAAGGCCCCCCTTATATATACCCCATGTAGTAATGCCTCCTTTATATATATACCCCCTGTAGTAATGCTCCCCTTATATATACCCCATGTAGTAATGCCTCCTTTATATATATACCCCCTGTAATAATGCCCCCTTATATATACCCCCTGTAGTAATGCCCCCTTATATATACCCCATGTAGTAATGCCCCCTTATATATACCCCATGTAGTAATGCCTCCTTTATATATACCCCCTGTAGTAATGCCCCCTTTTATATACCACATGTAGTAATGCTCCCCTTCTCTATACCCCATGTAGTAATGCCCCCATTATATATATACCCCCTGTAATAATGACCCCTTATATATACCCCCTTTAGTAATGCCCCCTTATATATACCCCATGTAGTAATGCCTCCTTTATATATAACCCCTGTAGTAATGCCCCCTTTTATATACCACATGTAGTAATGCTCCCCTTATATATACCCCATGTAGTAATGCCCCTATATATATATATATATATATATATATATATATATATATGCCCCCTTATATATACCCCATGTAATGCCCCCTTTATATACATGCCCCCTTTAGTAATGCCCCCTTATATATACCCCCCTTTTGGAATCCCCCCCTTATATATACCCCATGTAGAAATTTCCCCCCCTTTTAAAATTTTTTTCCCCCCTGTAGAAAAGCCCCTTTATATATACCCCCCCAGTAGTTTAAAAAAAAAATATTAAAAAAAACTCTAACTTCCCTTTCAGCGCTCCCTGTTGGGGGTCCGCATCGGGGAGTTTTTTTCCGGTGTGAGAGCTTAAACTTTCCCACATGGCCAAAAAACCGGACGTTCCCCCCCGGGGTATTTCCAAAGGTGGGAAACCCGCCTACCTTCCCTAATGGGAAAGACGGATTTTTTAAAACACCTGATAAATGGAGCGAACTGAAAAGGGTTTTTTTTCACTAGCGTAGGGGGCGCGTACTTTACGCACCCCCGTATCAGTGTTTTTGGGAAGTGGGGCGCGATCGCATGTATTTTAAAAGGGGACGGGGGGGCCCTTTTCCCCGGGCCGGGCCCCTTTCACTTCTATTTTCAGCAGCCCCAAAAACCCGCTGAAAAGAAGCGACCTTTAAATTTCTCCCCCCCAGCGTACGACAAAAATTCATATTGCTTCCCCGGGGTATGACGCGAAATTTCATAACTTTTAAAGAGAGTTTTAAAACTCCCAAAATTGCTGAAAGAAAATTTCGGCCGTTTAAATGGCAAAAATGTGCATTGCAAATTTACCCATGAAAAACTTTTTAACCCCTAAACTGTCAAAGTCTAACTTAAAATTTTTCTAAGGAAGACGCTATTGTTTAAATCCCCCCACGGGTTTCTCTAGGCATTCCTAAGATTGTTTTTGGGAACCCCCCATGCAGTGTCAGACTGAAGTCCCAAAAAGCCCAAACCATGGAGTTGACTAGGGAGCCCCGCCTGTAAAATTTTTATTCGGGGGCCCCCACCCATAGCTACTTTACATCCCTTTAATACTTTTTCTTCTTGCTGTTTTTTCTTTTCCTCTCCATGGATGGGAAAATGCAATTTAAAAATAAAACTCCAGGTCTGGGCCTGTCCCGGGGCCCACCAGGGTTTTTTTTTTTCCCCCTGGGCCAGTCCAAAACCGTGCCCCCTCAGAATTTATAGAAAAGTTTAAATTCCAGATTACACAACCATGCTGTGTTTCAGCAACTCAGAATTTCAGGGCAATGATCTAGGGCGAAATGAGAAACCGTATGCCCGTGTTTTTTTTTTTTTTAAATACAAACATTTGCCTCGGCTTTGTACTAAAAATTTCCTCTTTTTTCTTGTTTGTTCAAAAACAAGCATTGTATTAGGCAAACGTAAAGAGATTTTCTTTAGCATGCAGTTTCATATAGCCACAGCCAACTTTTAAAACACATCTCTGTGAATTTTAAAAAAAAAAAAAAAGTTTTCACATATTTAGTTTGCCCCGCCGGAAAAAATCTAAACAAATTAAAAAAAACGACAAAAGTGAATGGGCCCGGGAAAATAAGTTATTTTTTTAAATTTTATGTTGTTAAAAAATTTTGTATCCCCGTAATTTTTAAGGGGCACTTTTGGGCCCTTTCCCTTTTACTAGATCTTCTGTTGCCTTTGTTAAACCCCCAACCCCTATGGTTGCACCAAACCAGAAAATTTAGCTCACCGCCCTGATTGCAGTGAGCTATCACGTGTGTTGCCTAAACCTCCCATTGACTTCAAGTTTGAAATACCCCCACTTGGAGAGTGGCATTTCCCAAAACCCAAAGCCACCAGGGGGGGAAAACACTTAATATATACAAAAGGGAATTTTGGTTTTTTTGGTTTGGTGCTAAGAAAAAGGGTCTATGAGGCTTTACCCTTTCCCTTTTATAAATACTGATGTAAAGAGAAAATCTTACAGCCAGACATTTGCTGAATTGGGAAATAGAGGAAATAATCTGATGAATGTCTAGATAATCAGTCCACCCTTTTCCCATTTTCCGGGTTTTTTTGAGACCCCAAAAATCACCAAAATTTCCCTTTATGTATTTGACGTTTTTTTGTTTGTATTCTGCAGTGAAAGAAATAAAATCCTAAAAGAAGCTGA